>JABFAF010277637.1:0-53187 GCA_013677275.1 Gossypium schwendimanii
AAAATAATAAAACTTAATAAATAAATTATTGGGCTCATGCATAATAAATATTTAACCTGAAACTTGAACCTGATATGATTTAAACTCGAATAAAAAGCCAAAACTCGTAATTTTCATAATATCCCTGTCCAAAAATTCAACTCGCGCAGTCTTCACTAAAATGGTCATAATTTGAGCTCCTGAACACGAAATTAAGTGATTCAAAGTGTGTTTTGAAGCTAAGAGATAGCTTTTCAACCGCTCTTCAAACATATAAGTTGAAAAATGCTTGGATTCCATCCAAAAATTTGTCGCAAGTTGACTAATCTTTTCAGCTTGAAAATTTGCAGTTTGGTTGAATTGACTTTAATAAAATTCACCCATCATTCCCCCTTTCCTCAAAAAGATTCATCCTTAGATATTGTATTTGATCGAATCATTGTTTAGACTTTGGCCTTGTTATTGGGCCTTGAGGTAGTGTAAGCCTATCACATCCATGGGTCTAAAATTGGGCCTTGAGACTCGCATCAAGTATATTCTTTTGACTAAAGAGGGAGAACTAGAGTGTTATGAAGAAGAGGTTATGGAGAGTGAATGGGAAGATCAATATGTTGAAGCTATGAAGGATGAACATCAATCCTTAAATGACAACCATACCTTTGAGTTGGTGAAATTGCCAAAGGGTAAGAGAGCTTTGAAAAATTCGTGGGTTTACAAGTTGAAATAAGAAGAGAATTAAAATCCAAGGTATAAAACTAGATTGGTTATGAAGGGTTATAGTAAAAAAAAGGGATTGAATTTGAGGAATTATTTTATCCGATTATGAAGATGTCCTCTATCAAAATTATATTGAGTTTTGTAGCTTATTATGACTTAGAAGTTGAACATATGAGTGTGAAACTACTTTCCTTCATGGTGATTTGGAGGAAGATCTTTACATGGAGAAACCAAAGGGTTTTGTTACACAAGGGAAAGATATTATGTGTGCAGATTGAAGAAAAAATTGTATGGTTTGAAGTAAACTCCAAGGAAATGGCATAAGAAGTTTAAGTCTGTTATGGAGGAGCATGGCTACAAGAAGATTACTTCTCATAATTGTGTTTTTGTTCAGAGATTCTCTGGTGATGATTTCATTATTCTATTGCTTTATGTTGATGATATGAATTATTATTGGTCGTAATGCATCTAGAATTTCCATATTGAAGCAAGAGTTTAGTAAGTCCTTTGAGATGAAGGATTTGGGGCCAAAAAAAGAAAATTCTTGGCACTCGATTGAAACGTGATAAAAAGGTTAGAAAGTTATGGTTATGACAGGAGAGGTACATTGAGAAAGAACTTCAAAGATTTAATATGGATAAAGCTAAACTGGTGAGCACTTTGTTATATATTTTAAGTTGAGTGTCAAGCAAATTCCTTCAGCATAGAAAGAGAAGGAAGACATGCAGAAAGTTCCTATGCAGTCGGTATTATTAATTAATTTCTTTCTAATCCAGACAAAAAACATTGGAATGCAATGAAGTGGATTATGAGATATCTTTAGGGCACCTCCAACTGGAAACTTTGTTTCAACAATGAGAAACTCGTTCTATTTGGTTATACATATTTAGATATGGCTGGAGATATTAACCCAAGAAGATTCACTTTAGGTTACTTGATCACTTTTGTAGGAAGAGTTATGGCTTTGCAATCTATTTTGCAAAAATGTGTTGCTTTATCCAATATCAAGTCTGAGTTTATTGTAGCTATAAAAGTAAGCAATGAGATATTTTGGATGAAATTTGTGCAAGAACTTGAATTTTGTAACACCCTATATCTGACCCAATTTACCAGATCCAAATATAAGATGTCGCAATACTAACATACTTAACAAAATTTTACAATTTGTGAAAACCATATTGAATGTACCTCTTGTTTGTTTAAAATCATTTCTAAGACAAAAGGTTTGAATTAAACATTTATCATTCGTCACAGACTCTCAAAGGTAGTATAAAGCCTTACAACATAAATGTTTGATAAAAGACATATTTGTAGTGTGTATTACTATTTTTATTTGAAATCATGTTTCTAAAAGTGTCCCTTTGTATGCATAACATTTCCCTCGATTTGCCACAATGGCACATCCCTCGCTTGGTCCTTCCCAATGCATTGGTTCGATTCGCAGAACTTGCATACCAAAAAATGTGTATAAGTTCAAAAGAACTTAGTGGCCTCACTCACTATTACCTAAAAGTGGTGTTGTAGAATTTCTTGACTCAAGGTTTTTGGATTTCCTTTTAGACCTTGGAAGATACTTTTCTAATTCCTAGTTGGTGGATAACCATACGCCAATCTTTACACTTAACCACCTTATACACATTTCACCCGACTGGCGGATCTTAGACTTTACACTATATTTTGAATCCCATTACACAATTTCTTTAATTTTAGTAAAATAATAATTTTTACACATATTTTGGTAATGTAATGAACTAATGGGCCAATACGGGTCTAGGGATGGACTTATAAGTTGATTTAGTGTGTAGGATACTATTTTAGGCCAATAACATTAGGCACGACACCAGCGTCGTCACACCAGCATGTTGTATCGCAACATTGTAATTCAAAACCAAAGAATTCCCCTATGAAATTTAGTGTCCTGACCCCTGTCCTGTCGTGTTGCAACATCGAAGCGACGGAAGGGAAAAATATGCTGAGGGTGTTTTCGTTTGCACAACACATTTTGGTCAGCATTATGGCTTATAATTGACCTACCTAGGGTAGAATACATTGCTATATATATTCATACTTAGGCTAAGTTAAAGGAAGCTATTTAGGGAGTTATTTTTAAAGTAGATTTTTAGGATTTAATTTTAGTTTTAGTTTCTTTTCAATTTAGTCATTTATTTTAAAAATATAATTTTTCTTTTTGTTTAGACTTGGATTCGATTTGGATATGATCTTTTGTTTATTTGTTTATTTATAATTTTCTTTTGGTTTTCAATTTCAATCGATGTTATCTTTGCAATTGTCAAAGGTATTTCAGCTTTCGCGTGCAACTTGATATCAAAACGGATCAATTTCTTTATTCCTTTTCTTTATTTAAATATTTGCTTTGCATGTTTAATTTGAAATTAGGGAAAATTGCATCTAGTCCTATGAGCGGCTAATTTCTTTAGGGAGATTAACGATCAGATGTAGGAATAATTAACGAAAGAATTAGGGTTTATTCTAGAATTAGTTGGCTTAAATTATGTGTGCTTAAAACCTGGGATTGACAACCCTAGGAAGTAATTTAGGTAAATAAGGTTGAGAGAATATTTTACCGAGTACCGCATAATTTTTCCTAGTATAAATGATGAGATCGAGAGATAAGTTGTTTTTGTTGATTAATTAATTATTAGTTAGAGGTTGAGCTGTAATAGTTGGGTAGTTATTAGCTAATTTAAAACCCGAGTTCTGAAGTTAAGTAGGAGCACCGATGTGAGTTAATCTTTTGCTCTTTTTTTCTGCGTTAATTCCAATTGTTAATTTGTCTTCTTTAATTTTATTTAATTTGTGCTATTTTTATTTAATTTTAAATTGGTTGTTTGTACTACAATTTTAGATTACTATTGTTTAGCCCTATTAGCATAGAAAAATGAAATTTAGTTTAATTCAACCTCCCTTGTGCATCACCTCTATACCCAACCTGGTTGTCGGGACCAAGCACTAGAATGTTTCATTTGTTGCCGTAGTAACTTCAGATAAATTTGATTCAAATACACCGAATGCAACACCCTGATACCTGACCCACTCGTTGGAACCGAGTACTAAAATGTGACATTCGTTGTCGAAGCAACTTAAGAGAAATTAAGTTCAAATTCTTTTCCTAATCAAGTTAACGGAAGAATTTTTAGTTAGTATTAAATTTATAAATTACATTCCAAGCTTTAATCGAACATTTTTTTAACTCTATTTAAGTTTTATCAACCAATTAGGACTTGTTTACAAACTTTTATTTTTCTAACATCAGAGCACGTCAGATGGCCACGTCGCGATGTGAACTCTGTTTTTCTCAATTTCTCCAAGTTTTCAATTTTCTTTCTAGTCTAGTACCTACTTCCTATTTTTAACCTCGCAAACCCGACTTAGACGTTATGGTCGAATCATGAAGGCCACATTGGCCACCTTAGTGTAAAACCTACCTTTACGATAGTTAAAAACCTTCAAGTACTCCTTTTTATAAAACCGTGGTTTCTATTGCTAGCTTTGGAAAACGTCCATTTACTTAGTCCAACCATGCTTAGGTCAAATTAGCGAATTAGGTGAGTTTTTGTAAAACCTTACTGAAAGTGTTGCCTTTGAAAAATCATTTTGTTATCTTCTTAGCAGCGGAAATGTACCATTTCTAGTCAAATGATTAATTTAGCCATATATCATGCATAGTCCATTTCAACATATTTATAAAAACCGTGTATTTATACCAAATATGCATGTCATGCATGCATGAAAAACCTCAAAAATCAAACAGTCCAAAACCACAATTTAAAGAAACATTACAATCCAAAACTAAATAATAATTATTATAATAATAATAACGAAAAAATATAATTAAATTAAAATAATATGATGAAGTAAAATCTGAAGCCCGCCGTACGTTCACATGCCAATTCCGATCCTAAGTTCGATCATTACCTGAGAAGTTAAGATAATGGGGTGAGCTTAAAAAGCTCAGTGTGAGACTAAACAAGTATTAATAATTCATATAGGCAATTTCATAGAGGTACCAATAGCAAAATCAAACATTATCAATAATAATTTTCAAATGCTCATGATCGTGAAAAATGCACTTGTGAGATCCTACCCATACCATCTACTACACACCACGAGTTCCCCAGAACCCGTCTGGCAAACTCCAACATATATGAGGAATGCTCGATGGGGTAAAACCACACATAATCAATAATACAGTGAAACAACCAAATAAATAATTTGATATAATCGCCAACACCCTCGGTACTCCAAATGTAGTGCACTAACTACAAATATATGCGGACTTAATATGCCACCGATACTCGATGGAACTCCTTCGTCAACCACAAAATCTCATCCCAATGCACATGCAATATGTCATACAAATTCATACTTAATCATATTTCAATACATTTCACATTTATTAAACATGTTCAGTATGTCCTCAATAATCACATACTTTCAGAAAAAGGAAGCAGAGTTCCAATTTTTAAATTACCATTAAGATGGTATCTGTCAATATCGTTCAATTCACATACTTTACGAATTTCATTGTGTACCAATAGCAACCTCACGTATATATATCATAGTAAATATTTCATGCTTTTAAATCATGCACAAACCCAATATCTCAACATTTCATATCATTCAATCAAACATTCTCATATCACATAATATAATTATACATAACAATCTCAATTACATATTCAAACAATCAAACTAGCAATTTTACCAACACATCAGTCTTTTAAGGCTCGAAACGTACCTGGTTTGGCCACTCGCAAAACTAATATTTTGGCTACTATTCCAAACCAATCAGAAAGCTAATTTATCAAATATAACATGAAATTTATCATTATTAAACAAATTTTACAAGTTTAGGACCCACACCTTATTTTTTGCTTTCACGCAACACCCTAGCGAATCTTACAATTTTCCTTAATAAACCTTTATACAATCCTAAACCAAAATTCAGTATAAATTCAATCAATTTAACACTTAACCAACTTCCAATTACCCACTTATGGGTTTAAACCAATTGTCAAATTAATTAATATTTTACGAATTCAACTCGTTCGATTCCTTACGTTGTATCGATGCGAACTGTATGTATCATTGTTCTTCGGTTTTATGGTTGATTCAAGGTGTTTGGGTCAGCTAATTCCACAAAATATTGGAAAACTAGTAGCTAATAATTATTCAATTCCTTCATTTAATCAATCCATAACATTTACCCTACAACTATGTCGAAACAACAATTAATTTTACACTTAACTGCACTTACGCTTCCCAATTTGTGAGTTTTGAATGACCAAACGATTAAGAACAGTTTTCCCTAATTGACATGGGTTTAATAACTAATTAGGAGGGTTTAAGAAATAAAATTAAATCTGGAATTAACTAGGTAAGATTCAAGAAACAAAACAGCCCCCTATTCTACACATATGCGCACGCACCACCACCCATGGTGGCCGAAATTAGGGCTAAATTTTAAAATGGTTTGAGATCTCATTAAAATCTGGAAAACTACCTTTAAAAAAAAATTAAAATCTCCTAAATTATAGATCTGGAAATTTATGTTTTTAATGGACAATATTAATTAAGAAATTGAAGAGAAAAAAGATCTTACACAAGCTAGTTGAGAGAAATGGCAATGGCACATTCTAGGTGATGTTTGGGATCGATCCTGGAATTCAAAATTTTATATTTGGGGCTGATTTAATTTAGGAAAAATTGCAGAAATATAGTAAAGGAAATGGTGCAAAATCTTGATGCAAAAAGAAGAAGATGATGGTAAAAGGGGAGGTGTAGGCAACGGCAACAATGGAGGAAAAAGGGAAAAGAAAAAAAAATAAAGATGATGAGAGGGAGAGGGGGTTCGGGACGGCTAAGGTAGAAGAAAAGAGATTAAAAACCTGATTATTTTGATAAATAAATTATTTTTATACCTAGATTTATTAGGCATTTATGCCAACACATAAAAAAAGCAAGGGAATTTGCAAAATATATATATATTTTGTAAGAGTTGAAACTTAAACTTGGACCTTCAACTAACCTTTAGGCTTTCACATTTAATGACTAACCATTGGGTCAATTCCCTATTTTTAATATATTTTTAAATTTTATGGAGCTAAATTTAGGATGTTACACTATTTCACTTTTTAATTCATTTGCTAATCATTCATTCATATAACTTATTCTCAAATCTTAGCATTATATATTCACACTAAAATACTATATTTACACTTTATGCAATTTATTATGATATCATGAAATTCACTATTATTCCTATGCTTCTATTCCTCATTTCAACAGTATTTGATTCTCAATCAAATTTATAAAATTGATAGAACTATCAAAGTTATACAAATCATTCCACTAAGTCATCATATTACAATTATTCAGTTAATGTCTTAAAAATTCATTTAACTATTCTTATGTGTTAGTAATTCTATCACTTGAAATAATTTCTTAGCACCATACTCTTCTACTAATTTTTCCCCTCCTCCTCTCCGTTCCACATCCTTTACATATTTGTATTTATACGAGAATTTATGACTTTTAGTATTGTATGCCTATATGTAACATTAATTTCAATTTTACTAAATACATAATTTTAGCAAAGTTGTCAACTTGAGTAAAAGTCACTAATTTTTTTACATTTGAATCTACAGAAATTGAAATTAAGATCTTCTTTTTGTTTTTGAAACTATAATGATTGATGTTTTTACTATAAAATTCTTAGAAGTTATACATAATCCAATAAATATAGTTTATTCTTCAAATCTTCTCTTGTTCTACTTAATCATCTTTCACTAAAAATTAATTATATTTCATTACAAGTCTTGTAATATGTTTATATTTGTTTCCCTTGAAAATAGAATCATTAAGATTTTATTAATATAAATTTCATCACTTTAACATTTTTGTACACTTTAATATGATTTTTTAAAGTTAGAATAGAGGACATCGAAATCATTTTGACATTGTCTCAAAAAAAATATTATTGCATCACCGAGAATTCCATTCCGTACAATGTTTCTTTTATATGAAACTAGACTCAATAATATTTGATTTTATATTTTATTCAACCACTAATTCAATTCCTACAATATTTGGTGAATTTTAAAAGTAGAACTACTGTTCTGTCCAAAAACTGTTTTAGTGATAATATCTACTTTTTCTTGTTTTTTTGCATTAACTTTCAATTAATCATACATAATCATTATGATTTTGATTATTATTCAATTTAATCATTAAAACCTACTTAAATCAACATATAGTTTTATAATAACTTCTCTCTTATTTCAATTATGAATTTCACAAGTTTAAAATTTAATCCCTAACATCATGAAAATTTATTATTTGCTATAATTTCACCTTAACATGACTTTATAATTAATCCACTAATACTCAACATTCCATTTAAACTTCCTAAGACAATACTTTATTTCACATAAAAACTTTTGTACACTTTAGAATTTAGTCCTTATTAACAAAATTTCAAAGTAACTTGAATTTTTTCCACTCGTTCACTTTTTATATCATCACTATTTCACACACTTTATTTATGTTCTCTTTTCAACACTCAAATTAACATAACCTATTTCATTTAGTTTACAATCTAGTCCTTTTTCGACTACTTCATTGTACTGATTTAATTTCATACTTAATATTTGCACATTCACAATTAATTGAACCAATTTAGCATACTCTATTCTTGATTTAAATTAAATAAAATAAAATTCTTGAAGTGCTTACCTTGTCTCTTTAATTTCCTCACTTTTTCCACAACTTTTTTCACTTCCAATTTCTTTCTTCCAAGATGATATTCTAACTCTCTAGTGTCTCTACTTCATTTCTCCTTTTGGGTGGCTATAAAAATTTTCAAGAAATTTGACGGAAATAGTGAGATTTTATGTTGAAGGATCAAATCATAAGAAAAACAAAAATTTCTTCTCTAGCTCTCTCACTCACATTGGACCATGGAAGGATGATGATTTTTTTTCATCTTTCCTCCCTTTTTATGCTAACATTTTTATAATAAAATATTAATAAAAATATAATTAAAATATTAATATCATAAAATTTATCTAATTATTTAATTTAAAATATTATTCAAATATCTCCCATGTCATCATTACTCTGTAGAATTCTCTCTCATTCTAAATGACCATTTTGACCTTTATAATCTTTAAAAATTTCATCCTTGAATCATCACTTAATTTAGTAAATTTGTGATTTAGTTTCTCATAAATCTCCATTTATTCAATTTAGTCCTTATTCATCCATTTTCCTTATTTTCTAGACTCTTCCACCCTAAAGATATTTGCATTATTGGACCTTCAACTTTTTCATATTTATAGTTTAACCCCTCACATGTTAAATATTTACACTTAGACCATCTAACTTTTCATATTTTATGATTTAGTCCATATCTCAAATTAATATTTTACAACATATTTACTATTTCATTTTTCTCTAACATCTCTTATCCTTTACTTTATTTATATTTTATTTCACTAAAAATTTATCTCATATTATTTTCGACCAAGGGGTTTTGGAGATGTTACACTTTGGGTACGATCCTCATAATACTTCCCGGAGTGTTTCGTTGTAACACTTTACTATATTAGAATCTGACCTGTATACTTGCAGACACTGTTGCTTTATTTGATATCTTTTTGCTACAGTATTTCCAGTCCAGACGTTCACACGTCTAGTGGCAGTCAACCTATTTCTGCAAATATACCATTTTCGTCACGATTAGAGGATAAGCGAAGAAGGGATAAAGTTGAATTTCTAAGTTTCTTAAACTTATTTAAATCTCTTAATGTTAATCTATACTTAATTGAACTGATAGAAAAAATACCTAAATATGTCAAATACTTGAGGGAAATCATGGCTAAGCATAGAAAAATTAAAAAAAGAGAGCAGATTAATATAGACGCTTCACATAGTTCGATCATCACTGAAAAGTAGCCCCAAAGCTGAAAGACCCAGGCAGCTTCACTATTCCCATAGAAATAGGGGATATAAATTTTAGGAAGGCTCTATACGAATTAAGAAGCCAACATTAATTTAATGCCCTTATCTATATATAAGAAACTTAGGTTGGGGGAGCTTAGGAACACTTCAATCACACTATAGTCAGTTGATAGGTCTTTGGTACAACAAAAAAGTGTACTCCAAGATGTATTAGTTAAAGTGTGCAAATTTATAATAACTATTGATTTCGTAGTCCTCAATTTTGAGGAAGATCAGGAAATTCTGATTCTATTTGGTAGGCCATTTTTAGCAACTTCTAGGTTCACCATTGACCTTGAAAAGAATGTATTAATTATGAAAATAAATGGTGAGATAGAGGTTTTTAAATGTGGTAGTAATCCACAGAATGAGGAATTTGGGAAATATGTAAGGGATAATTGTTATTCAATATTTTTTATTACACCTAACGACTTTGAAAAGGGAAGGTGTGTTATTTAGTGTGTGCAGGTTGTACGAATCAGCCCAAAGAACTTGACAAGTGGAAAGATTTAAAATGGCATGGTGGAGTATGGATGAATAAAGACAGACAAATTGAAAATTGAAAGTCCATGAATGAACCAAATGAGTTGTCAAATGAATCCAACAGAACACTTAATCCCTTTTGCATGTAATTTTGTAATTGTATTGTATATTTATGTACCTTAGTTGTTTTGTTAATTTTGAAATTTATTAGTAAATTTAATTATTAAAGGTAGGATTTAATTCCGTAAGAGGTGGAGTATATTATGGAATAATATGCATGTAGGTAGTTAGAACATAGTTTATACCTATCAAACAACTTGGAAAATGGTATCAGACCAAAAACAGAGTTGGTGTCGCAACACCAAACCCCCGTCCCAAAACATTGGCACATTGTGTCTTAAAACTAAGGATAGTGGTGAAAATTTAATTTTTCAGGGGTGTGGCATGACATTAAACCTCGATGTCACAACACAGGTAGTCTGCTAGTCATGTCGTGACAAAACACCCTTATGTCGGCACACCAATACGAAAACTAGCAGATTTGACTCGACCTATGACTTAACCCGTCATTTTTAGCCTAAGTTTACCAAGTTTAAACCTTAAAAGTACCTCACCATATAACTTAAAACACCTTCATTAGTCCTTAAACACATTTTACAAGCCTCCAACAAAATTTTCTTCTTCTTCCTTTATTTCTTCTTTTTGGTTGATTTTGTACGCATAATATGGGTTGGATTCCATTGAAAACAACATCGTCAATGAATGAAAACAAAATACTTTTCGAGGATAAGGGTTCCTGACTTAATCTTGTTAAATTACTTGATAAATTTAGGATTATTTTACTTGGTTGAATTGTGTAATATTTTTAGTTGAGAATTAAAAATATGGCTCCTAGAAAAGCTAAGCAAACTACCAATGTAGAGTCATCGACAAATATCACCTCAACTTTTCAAAATAAGAACGTTGAAAAATACTTTTAGAATTTCAAGGCAAAATATTCATTCAATAAAGGGGTTTTGATTCATTGATGAACCTATGTAACGAAATTTTGACTTTAGTGTGATACCATAGGTGGGAAATTTTTTGGACAACCCTAAAAGAACCAACTATTATCCCAGTTGTATATGAATTTTATGCCTACCTAAAAGACCAAGAATCTAGGAGATCACCTCATGATTTTTGTAAACATGTGATAACTCGCGGTACAGAGGTGCTCGTGACTTATTTCTTTGAAAGCACTGATTTAACCTATTTTAGAGATATAGATATAGATGTAGATGTAGATGTAGATAATATAGTTAATTACTTAATTGAGGGGAGCGACGAACGGAAACACTGACCTGACACTAATGCCCCAACTTTGCTCAACCAAGCCATTATGTTTCCTATAGAAAAAATGTGGATGTAGGTTTTGTGTACTAGAATTTCTCCTACCCTAAACGTTTTTAACGTCAATACGTTCCAAGCGATCTTGTTTTATGCAATTTTGTTGAAGAACCAAGTGTGCATAGGGACATGGATCTACAAAAACATGAAACGATGTATTTGTGGCTAGAAAGTTTAGATTTTATTCCCTCACTTAGTAACGGGCTTATACAAGAAAACAAAAATTCCAATGACAACAACAGAGCAATAGTCTAATTGGAGACTCTATATACATACAATTTATTGATCTTCATAGAAAGCAAATTAAGGAGTGGAACCAACATTGGAAAGAAAAGTTTGATCTCTCAAAATCTTTGAATAGGAAAAGTGCAACAAAGGATCAGAAAGGCCAAGGAGGAAGCGATATTTCTTACTCGGAGTGGATAATCCTATTAATGCAAGAAGTGAGGCCGATCTGCCAAGACTATGCAAGGAGATATTGTTTTCGAGTACCAAATCTTCCATGAAACAAATATGCTCTAATGTAGCTCCACAATCAATTCAAGGAAGAAGGGAGTGAGGAAGATGATGATGATAATGATGAGGAAGAAAATGGCAAGATGGAGCAAGATGCTTATGACTAAAAGAGGCTTTCCAAAAGGAAAGGGCCTCATTTAAAAATGTGATTATCCGTAGCCCGACACGACCAACCCACTCATCAGGTGGAGGGTGATCTAAGTTGATAAACAAAAGAAAGGGGAAGGCTCCAATAGAGAAGTGGTTGGAACCCGATTTCAACGATAATTGTTATTGTTATTGTTGGGAGGATTGTAAATATTGTTTTAACCATGGATGATTTTATATTTATACTTTAGATTAGGGTTTGCTTTCATTGTTATTATTATCCAACTAACAAAAAAAATCTGATGATTGTTTTTCTATATAGGAACCCCATATGAAGAAGCACTACAATATGGAGCTAAAAAGAATGAAATGAGAGTGACCCAACATACCTCATGACACTGTAATGATGAAAAACATGTAGTTTCTTTCTCTTACTTATTAGGATGCACATTACGAATAATGTGTGTAGAAAGTATGGGGGGTATAATAAGAAATTTTATAAATTTTTTTTACTGTTTATGTTGTTTCTAGTTAGTCTTTGTTTTAAAGTTTTATATTTTGTATGATTTGCGCTTGAGCTTGTAGATATACAAGTGATGGGTTTGAAGCATGTGAATAAAATTTATTGTATAAATTGGAAATTTGGCATGATAGTAATAGATTTTGAATTGTTTAATGTTTAGACTAGTTAGTTTAATATATTGCACTATGAATAGGATGAAGTAGTAAAATCTACCATATGATGAATGAATACACAGGGAAGGATGTATGTTTTGTTAAATGATTGGTAATTAGAACTTACAACTTAAGTTTAATTAAATCCATGAATATCAAACTTCCTAGGGATGGCCTAAGGCATTGTTTAATATAATCGAGAGGTAAAAAGAAAACCATATACATGATTCCCTAGTACCTTAATTGAAGCCTAAATCCACTTCATGATGAACCTTCATAAAGAAAACCTGAACTGTAAATAGTATTTATTTATCTTTCCTTTTGATCCCTGAAATTAATGCACAAATTTAGGCATCAGGTCATTCATATTGAGGGGTAGATAGATACATTTAAATGATTTCAAAAATAAAAATCAAATTGATAATACAATAAACAGTATGATATAGTAAGTATAGGATTCTTGCAAGCAAAAGTGCCTACATGAAACAGAATGAGAGAAGAAAAGCATTGTGAGGGTTAAAAACACAGTGAGATATAAAAGCATAGAATGGTTTAAAAGCAATGTGAGTGAAAATGAGTAAAACAAAGAGATTAAGTTCAAATCACAATGTCACATCCCAACAATTAGGTTAGTAGAATCGGGTTAGAAAGCCGAGAGTTAGTGAATCAGAAACCATAATTAGATTAGATAATTAAATTAAATAGGAATAATAAAATAAAATATTAAAATAATTAAAATTAAATATTAAGGTTTAAAAATCAAAATTAGGTGTTCGAGAAATAATTTGGTTAAAATAGATTTCTAAAACGAGGTCGGATTTGAAAACAAATTAGAAAAGAAACACTTAATTAAAAAAGGGAAGAAACTGGAGGAGTTTAAATGGGCAATGGCCCAATTTTTATAAATTGGTTGACTATTTAACAACCCCCAGCGTCCCTTCCCTCTAATTTTTACATCTCTTTCAAAATTTTCTCTAACACCAAATTAGAGGTTTTCTCTCTGAACTGGTTCATCCTTTTTTATTTTTAAGCTTTCTAAACACAAATTCCTCCTTCAATTTCAAAGAATAATCAAGTTTTCTTCCTTAATTCCTCTATTGTTCTTCACATGTCCTATCGAATTTGATCTTAAACTCGTCGTTTTCGTCAAATTAAGGTAACATTCTAACTTTTTATGAATAAACTATGTATGTTGTAATTGTAATTCGAGTTTTAACTGATCTAATCAAGATTTCAATAAATCAATTGATTTTAAACTGATTAGCTTGAAAATGGTATATCTCGTGATACTAAGCTAAAATTCTATTTTAAAGTGATTTCTAATTCATTTGGATATAATTAAGGTAATCCATGATATTACTCATTTGGATACAAATTGAACGTTTTCCCCTTTCAAATGTTCATATAACCTTGAGTTTTCTGAAAAAATTAGATCCGTGTAATTAGATGAAATTGATTGCTTAGGTCTATAATTAGTTTGTATTTAGGATGATTGACATAAACATTTAGGCCTAGAAATGAGATTAGACTGTAACACCCCTCACACGATTCGTTCATCTGACCCGACTAAAAAAATGATACAAATAAATACAAAAAATTACAAAGAAATTATAATTTTAAAATCTCAATTAAATATCAAGAAAATTGTAATTAATTAAATTAACATGTGATTCAATCAATTACTGGTTAATATCGAGCTTGTGGGAGGTTAAAACTAAGCAGACAATCATTTTGGATCAATTTGTAACAAATTTAAAAAGATAGGAAAAATATGAAAAGAGAGGTCACATGACCTTGTGACAAGGCTCAGCCTGTGTAGTTATAAATCATTTATTATTTGGCTATAACTAACACATTTTGTTAATCTTAAGTCATGGATACATACATTTCATATGACATTAAATGGCTCAATTCTTATAATGGCATATCCCACATCAACTTCCAATTTATTGAATTTCATTGAACATAATTCAACATGATTTCGAACTTATTTCACATTATCATATATCATTTATCATTTCAATTCAATTTATCAACCATTTTCCATTCCAAAATCAAATAACTTATTTTCATTTATTTCCTTATTAACATGACTTGGACACGGATGGATAAACGGATCCAACCAACACACCAGTTTGGCACCCCATGCCTAATTGGATAATCTGAAGGAAATAGTTGACACCCAGCGCTATAGATAAGTTTGATACCCAGTGTCTCATCAGTTAAACCAAAGCAAATTGCCACCCACTGCCTCAATGACTCGTAGCCTAAGTAACCCTTAACTCTTCCTATCCTATGCATGCCAACTATATCCGACTTTACCCGAACAATTAATAAGGTTCCCATTTTATATTTCATTAACAACAAATATGTAAGTCACACTTCTTTTTATCATAAACATATACTTTTTACATATGGCAACATTAGATCAGCACATTACCTACTCAATTTCACATTTAAACAATATATATACACTTTTCATAAACATTCAATAAAGTCCTCAAACATATCAATCAATTTAATTCAGCACAATTCATTTTGATATCACAATTGACTCACCTTCTATTCTTACCATATACAAATAGTTCATAATGTAGCAATTTACGAAGAGTTCAGATTATAGAAACACAAATTGTAAACTTTATGCTATTCATTGACGACTTTGTTTTTTTCTTTCTTTTTCAAGGAATCTAGGTTGACATTAGCTACAGATTAAAACAAGCATAAAAATGATCAATGCAAAGCCAATTTCACATTCAATTTCTAGTTTATGCAACTTTTGCATTTTATTAAATTTAGCCCCTAAAATCGGGACTAACATAACTTTCAAATTTAACCTCCAATTTTTATACCAATTTCACTCTAAGTCTAATATAACACTCTAGTTCTCATTTCTACCCCAGAATTTTGAAATTTGTGTAATTAGTCTGTATTGCACAAAATCATCAATTGACTTTACAATTTAGTCATTATCATTTCTAAGCTTAAAAACTATCAAAATATAACCAAAAGCTTCAACTATCTAAGAATGGAAACTTCTAAATTCTTTAAAAATACCAAAAATTTCAACATGAGTCGGTTAGCTTATAGTACCAGGATTCCGAAAATATAAAAATTTCAATAAAAAGACAAAATTGAACTAACCAAATTGAAGCTTGAAAAATAAATCCCTAAGGTCGTGATTTCTTCCTTATCCTATTGCTATTTTGATGGTGAAAGCATGAAAAGATTGTGGCTTACTCAACTACTAAATGTTTTGTTTATATTTTATTACTTTTCTTATTTTAATTTACTTTAATCTTATCCTATATTCAAATTAAACCAAAATTTTGTTACAAATATAATGTAAAATCGGCCACTAATGCCTTAATGGTCAAATTTCTATGTAAATTTCTTACCTTGGATTCTTATTATAATTCCTTAAGTGAATTACATTTTTATCACTTATGCGATTTAGTCCCTATACCTTAATAACTCCTTAATTTGTTAAAATTACCTATCCAAAACTCAATTCACTTCTAACATATCGTTCTAAAAATCTTTACGAGTTTGGGTCACGAAAATGGGCTCCTAAAACACACTTTTCAACACCACTAACTTTCAGGCTATTACATAGAGTGGTTAAACATCTATATCGACAAAACTAGCGAAGCTTTCAGAATTGTGAATGAGAGTATTTGATCTGTTATTGTGGAGTGATTTAGTTGTGTTTGCTTCTATTTTTAGTGCCTTTATATTGTGTTTGATGTGTATGTAAAGTGCAAACTCGATTGAGAGCCTCTACAAGCAAGGACAAAGGTAAAGAGAAACTTATTTGAGCTTTGGCTTTGAAGCAAAGTTTGATCAAGGTGAGTGGTTTGGCGTGCTATAACTAATGCACAAGTCAGTGAGTTAAAGGGGGGATTAGGTGGCCTAATCACCTATCCTAAGTCCCAAGAGTAAGTGTTCTTACCTAAGCTATGATATTTTGCAAATAAAGCTTACATGAGTTGTGATATGCTTAAGTGTGTGATATGATTATATGTGTTGAGGATTTGAACATGCCTTTAACAATTGATTTTATGCATACACATCTAATATGAAAGTGTATTTGGCTTAATGAGCAAAGTGTTTGAACTTGAGGTGCATTACGCGAACATGTGATAAGTGTTTGATCATGATAAGTATGATATGTGTAAGTGTACATAAGCCAAAAAATGAATGTGTGAAATGGATATATTGGCATTGTGAACTTTTGAAAACTTTAGATGTAGTTGACATGCCATATGATTTGAGTAATCATTTATATGCTTTGTTATTGGGACATGTTTGGAGGGATAAGGGAATGTAGAGCATTGCTTCATTCATTAAGATATGTTGGTGTGTTGGAGAGTGTTAGCTTAATGTTACATTTACTTGGGACATGTAAGGTCTTTTGAGTCATGGTGTGATGGATAATTGAGAATCGATTAATAGGTATTTGTATACATTTTCATATTCATAAGTTTCCAATGTATCAACATAATATGATAATTGAAGACACTAAATGATAATTCCATTTAGCATGCTTGCTTTTAACTCTTGTTTTTGTGGTTTGTTGTAGCATCTTAAAGACTCACAGAACTTGTTTAAGATCGCATTCTTTTATGTTTATTTTTGCATATAAATAGCTTGATTGGTTTGGTTAATTGAGCAAGCTTGTGATCCCAAGGAAAAGAATCTTTATTGCGCATGTGAGATGGTTTCTTAGTTAATGAGGGATGGTTTTTTAGTTAATAAGGGATGGCAATGTGGGTTTATTTTGAGGGATTAGACTTTAGTTTGTTTTTGTTTGTAAATGGATTTTTCATGGACTGTTTGAGGACTTTGATAATTGGTTTTTGGATACTTTTAGTACTTGGATTGATACATGAATGATGATAAATGTATGTCTAGGCTATATGTTGATTAGCATGCATGTGCCTTAGTACTTTGTGACTATTGATGCTTAGATGACTTGTTGAATGCTTGGACAGATGCAAAGAGACAAAATGGCAAGGTATGGATCTATAATGCAGTTTAAGTTGCCTTATATGCAAATTTGGTATGTTGAGTAATTGAATTAGGACTTTAGAATAACATGTTAGTATAGGTGATTAGATTGGATGCCGAAGTAAATTAATGTTTGATGTTGTGTGATTAACATGATTTATATGATCTATGTGTGTCATATGAAAGGCTAGAATAGGTATTTTGGCAAAAAATTATGAAAGGGTGTATGTGTATTTGAGTGTCAAAGTGTCATATGCTAATGTTGCAAATTTTCTACAATATACTGCATTCTGTCTTTAGGACAAGCCTCAACGACGTTGTGATCAGGACCCATCGTAGGGACACCGTTATAGGGTCATCAGGACAAAATTTCCCTTTCAGGCGACTTCATGATATTATTTTTTGCGTCATCTCGATGTGGTTGCTGAGAGAGCTGGGCATGTTTTGATACATTTGCAATTAAGTCTTGATTTTAATACAATAAAATTGGAGGCCTTAAACACCATGAAATTCTTTGAATATTTACATAACATGGTTTTATACGTTGAATTTCAAAATGCCATCTTCAATTTCTTAAAAGTTTTCTTCTGAATATTTTGTATAATTTATGTTTTAGTCATTAAAATTTTTTTTAAAATTAAATAAGTTTTAACTGCCATTTTGAACTGAAATTTTCAAATATGGTTTAAAATAAAATGGCCAAGGCACTTTTCAGATTAATTTCATGAATTATGAGTATTTCGTTTACATTGTGTAAAATGATGATTTTACCCTTGCTTTTATTTTGTTGTATTATGATAGGTGTAGCATGTTTTAGGCTTTGTATGTTTAAAATTACTTGATTAAACATGTATTTGAATGGTGTGATTAATGGTTTGTGATGTGTTTGGTGATTGGCAATGGGAGTCACGTAAGTGGCTAATGTGACGTTCCAGATTCGATTTAGTCCATTCCAGTCGGATTTGGGTCACCACACACAAAAATATAGGAAATTTCATTCATGTTGCACAAGAACTCGCTAAGCTGACTAACCAATATCATATCATGTCTTCTAGAAGGAGAAAAAAGAAAGGTGAGAAAAGGAGATAAAAATAGGTGAGCTAAAATGAAAATTAGAGGATGTATAGTGTATAGCATTATGTGCCAAATTAATTTCGTGCTTGAACCATTTTGAAGTGTCTTACTATTGAATCCCGAGCCAACCTTAAGCTTTAAATCGTTACAAGTTGAAAAGTCCTGTTTGACTTAGGTAACTCTGCTCATGGATGCAAATTTGACTGAGTATGTAAGAGGATAGTTACTTGTATTCGCCTAATATAAATGTGATACATATGTAGTCATTTTAATGGAGCAATATATATGATGATCTTTTACTTGATCACTTTGTAATTTAATGAACTAACCTGTTTAAATTTGAAAATTTAGAATCGGTTATATATCAAGTTAAAACTGTATGTTTAATAAGGTTTTCTATTTGACTATGTTTTTTTTACTACATGCTTATATGAAACATGCTTAAGGGTAGACTTTTAATTACCTTATGTTTTTTTTATTTCCTTCCATGTGTGTTTGGTTTGCTTGAGGACAAGCAATGACTTAAGTGTGAGGGAGTTTGATCTGCCACAATTCATTGTGGCAAGTTAGGTCCTTTTAAACACTTAATGAGATTCTTTTCTAGAAAATAACTAATGATTTTGTTAAGTTTCCGTTTGAAGTACATAGTTAATAAATTGAGTAATTTGGAGTGTTTTATGACCTTTTAAGCCAATTTAGGCCTAAGGGAGGACTAGCATGCTAGTTAAGTGTGTAGAAACCCCAATTAAAGCCAAGGAGTTAGTGGAATACTCTCTATGTTGCAACACACTACCTAGATGTCGTAACACACTGTCCAAAACTCCTATGTAACATCCCAAATTTTAGATCAATGAGAATGCAAAAATATTTCAAAAAATAAGGAAATATCCTAGTGGTTGATTGATAAATGGAAAATCATGGAATTAAATTAAGGTCCAAAATTCAAATCTTTTCCCTTGCAAAATCCCTTGGTTTTTTAATGTGTGTGCCGTCCATACCCTTTTAGACCTAGGTATAAATATTATTTTTAGAAAAAATAATAAGCCTTTAATCCCATTCTCCCCACCCTAGCCTTCCCTCTCCTTCTCCTCTCCTCTTCTCTTTCAATTTTTTTTCTTTTCTTTTTGGTTGTCACCGCCCATAGTTCTTGATCTACCATCCTTTTTTTTTCCTTTTTTTCCACAAGATCTTTCACCATCTCCTCCTCCATCTTGCTACCATTTTCCCTTAATTTTCCAGCCCCAAGTCTAAAATTTTAGATTTCTAAGAACAATTTTGCTTGTGCCCAAAAAGTGGCATTGCCGCCCCTATCAACTAGTTTGTGTAAGTTCTCCTTATTTCTCAATTCTTGATGAATCTTAAGAGTTCATGTAAGGACCCGAAAGTCAGTGAAAACGGAAAGTGTGGTTTTGGGATTCTATTTTCATAAACCAAACTCGTAAGTGAAGCATAAATAAAGGACCAATAAAATAATTAAACCAATGTCCTATTTTCTAATGGATGGTAACATGATTTTGAAGGTTAAAAAAATGTTGTAAAATTTAACTTTAAATAAATAAACTACAAAAACATAATAATATAAAATATCATAAACAAGTTGGTGGAGCACATAGCTTAAGCACTTCATTCTCATTTCTTGCAAAAGTCGAACCTAGTGGGAAGTAGAGAACAACGCACAGCTTAAGGCTTGAGTTTTCAAGCTTAAATTGGTTAATGCAATTTAGTCATTTTCTTGTAATTTTTATGTTTTTGGAATCCTGGTACCTAGAGCTAGCTAACCCATGTCATATTTCTTAGTGTTGTTTAAGATTTAAGATGTTACTATTATTGATTAGTTAAAGTTTTAGGGACTATTTGATAGATTTTTAAGGTTAGACGTGAAATAGGACTAATTTGTAAAGTCAATTGATGATTTTGTACAATAAGGGCTAAATTGTGAAAAACTCAAAATTGGGGGTTTAATTGAGAAATAGGAAGTCTTATAGGGACTCTAGAAAATTTGGCATTCGATTTGGGAGATTAAATGTGAAATTTTTTATACTCCCGGTTTTGGGGACTAAATTGAATAATATGAAAAAATTGTATAACTTAACAATTGAATTTGAATTGGGATGTGTAGTGTTAATTTATTATATTTGTTTTAATACATAGCTAATGTCGACTTGAAATCCTCAAGAAAGAAAGAAAAAGACAAAGTCATCGACAAATAGCTCAGAGTTTATAGTTTGTGTTCTATAACCCGAACAACTTCAATTGTTGCATTTATGAACTGTATTGCATGGCAAGATCATAAGGTAAGCTATAAATGATAAAAAAGAGCTGAACTGATATGATTAGATTTATTATTTGCGACGAGGATAAAAATGAATAGTCTTGGAAATATTGGATAATAATATAAATATGAAATTGAATCTATTTTGAGATGTGGTATATATAAATATAATTGCATATATGTATATAAGTATCTAGGATGAAATAATGATATGGAACTGGGACATCGATTATAAATGAAATTGAATAGAGAATACGAGAGTTAAGTCTGGAAATATGTATATCATATTGATGTGAGAAAATTATTTTGATTGTTATAAGGAGATATGTATGTGTTACAATTATGTTAGATAGAATTATTTTAGTAAACTGAATTGTAATATTAAATGGTGTCTTACAACATGTAGCTTTCCAATAATAATTTGCATTAGATCTTGTTTCTAAGTCATGCATTACATAATTTGTATTATAATTTAATATTGACTATAGAAATACCACTGAGTTATACTTAGCGTATGCTTGTTTTTCTCGTGCGCAGGTTAGATACTTAGTAATTCTATCACCGATTCAGCATCCAGCAACGATCCTGAGCTCAAATGTACGGAATAGTCTTTTTGTTTAGTTTTGGAATGTAATGTACCAGTCTATTTTCAATGAAATTGGAATAGTAGTTTCAGGACCATAAATACAATGAGTAAATTATGATTTTAATGTCTATGGGATGTTAAGACATTTTGACGTTTGCATGCTTAATTAAGTAAAAAGGACTAAATCCTAAAAAGTGTAAAACTGGAGTTCTATTAGTTAAAAGGGTCAAATAGCTATGAAACTTTCAAGTGAAATGACTTAGATGGTAATTAAGCCATTTGTGTGGTTAGTGGACATACATGGCATGGTTTTATTGTAATTTGATAAGATTTTAAAGGTTAATAAGGTAAATAGGTAAATAAACTTAAAACTAAAAATAATTAAAAAATGTATCATCTTTATTTTTTTAACCTAAACTGATTTTTGAGGAATAAAAACCTCCATGATGAATGCTTCATTTGACCAAGCTTAATTTTCTTCCATGTAAGTGTTTTTAACCCGTTTTTAATGATTTCTTTGTATTTGAAGTCGTTTTAACTTAACCTAGCTAGCCTGGGGTTTAATTTGTAAAACTGCTAAAGAATTAGGATTATACCATGAATGTTATTACTTGATTCTTGGAGTTTAATGAAAGATTATGTGTCCTTGTTGATAAATAAACAAGTTTTTTAATTAGATTTTTTATGAAAATGGCATTTAAGGACTTATTTGTAAAAGTAGTAAAAGTTCATCTTAAATTTATGAAATGATGGTTTGTATGAGTTGATATAGGTCCCTAATGAAATCGGCTAGCTTGAATGGGGGATGAAAATGCTTAGATTTCAATTTATGAGATTAAGGACTAATTATGAAAGTTAAAATATTAGGGGAAAAATAGTAATTTTGCAAAAAAATATGAAATATAGACTAAATCGAATGCTAGGGATATTAAATGGATTAAATTTGTCTATTTAGATTTAGATATACCACGTATGGATCTAGATTGGGGAAAAGTTAAAGCCTCAGATTAGTCAATCTCGTTTTTACGCCCTTGTTGTAGAGGTAAGTTTGTATGTACGGATTACTATATTTATGTTATTTCATTATGTGTTATTATGAATATATAATGTTATTGAACAATGCACATCCAAGACAATGCTATGACGGTTATCGAGTCCCGATTGAACCTTAGGAATTCGTAGGATACAAATGACATGTCATTATGTTTCTGGTGCTGGTCTTGAATATCCTACTAGTGGCTGAGGTCCTGTATTTGTTGCGGATACTCCACAGCTCGTATGAGCAGCATCATGTAGCTTACATTTTGACCCATAACTCGTGTGAGTAGGCCAATTTCACAGCTCTTGTGAGTAATGATATAAAGGAAAGGTTACGGTTATATGTTTAAGCACACTTTGTATGAGCTTTCTCAAGTATCCGATGATATTCTAAATGGTTCAACGAGAAAGGAAAAGGATTGAAAAGGTAAGTTTTAATATGGTAATATGCATATATTCATGGAAAGGTTAAATGATTTAAATGATAATGTTCATATGTAAATGAATCATCATATATTTAATTTAAATGAATTATGTATAAATGCACTAACTTGTGTATTTGATGGTGGTGCTTAGGCTTGTGCCAAGCTTATGGTTGGATTATATTATGCTTAATCTTAATGCTATGTATTGAAACGGTAGGTTAGGTTAATGTTTTACGAGCTTACTAAACATTATGTGCTTACGTAGTTTCCTTTCCTATGTTTTATAGATAATCGAAAGCTCAACCGGTTTGGAAGCTCGTCGGAGATCTATCACACTATCCAGCATAAATATAAGTAGTTTTTGATGTTTTGGTCAAGGTTATAATGGCATGTATAGGTGAACTTATATTGACATCTAGTTGATGATTTTGGCATGTATAAGTTGTTTTGGTAACATTTGATTTTGGTGGGGTTGTGTCATCTTGGTACTTGTGATGCATGAATAGTATGACTCAAATAGTAAGTTATGTGAAGTTTTAATGATCAGGTTTGGGGTATGACTTGGTAAAAGTGAGTTATGGTTGATAGTAGAAAAGTAATCTAATATATGCATGATCTGGTAAGTTTGAATGTTTGCATTTGAGGTACCTTGTATGGCATATTGGTTGAATGATTTTGGACTATAGAATTGGTCATTTCATGTAGGTTTTGCTCATGTTTTGATGCCTTGAATATTTGCACAAAATTCTCTTAGGTGGTTGCTTGAGTTGGTGTTGGAAATGCTTGATTTTGGCCAAATTTATGTCCACACAGCCTTAGACACGGGCGTGTGACTCAGCCGTGTGTGAGACACGGCCAGGCAACATGACCGTGTGTCCCCTATAGGTTTTAATGCATGTAAGTCAGGCTGCTACTCGGCGTAGCACACGGCCTGGCACACGG
The DNA here is from genome assembly GCA_013677275.1 of Gossypium schwendimanii. Lineage (NCBI taxonomy): Eukaryota > Viridiplantae > Streptophyta > Magnoliopsida > Malvales > Malvaceae > Gossypium > Gossypium schwendimanii. Next base: position 24,212 of record JABFAF010277637.1, read on the forward strand.
GTGTATGACTTGGCCGTGTGACCCAACTCAGAGAATTACTTGGGTAAGGATAAGGGCTGGAACACGGCTGTGTGACCCCTGTAGTCAAGTTTTTCTAACTTTTTCATATATTGCCTGATTGTTTTCGATTTGTTCTCAAATTGTTCCTAAGTTATTTCTAGGGCCTCGAGGGCTTGATTAAGGGGCATTATATATGTGATCCAATGTAATTAGATTATATTGCAAAGATGTATGAAATAAATGATTTAATGTTTCATTTTTATAGTAATGCTCCGTAACCGTATTCTGGCGATGGATACAGTTTATGGGTGTTACACCTCAATTGTGATATCCTAGTTTTGGTCATTTTGTATATTGATGGTATTTAATGGTATGTAATTAAATTCATGTTTGTTGAAAATGGGAAATTTATTGATAGCTTGGAAGTATTTTGCTTTGGGTTAATTTTTTAATGTTATCATGAATGAATTGGTTACATATTTCGCTTTATGCTTGATCATTGTTTAGAACTAGTTAATACATGACATGCCTAATAATCTTAGTGTGGAATTGGTAGAAGTCAAGTTATAACTATGTTTTACCTTATTAGCTTTGGTAATCTTTGTATTTAAAATGTAATGTTAGAATGAACATCAAATATGAGATGATTAAATGACTTAATGTGGTCAAGATTAGTATGTTTGATCAACTCCATTTTGAGTTGCTTTGAATTATTGAAATGTGCTCACGATTAATTTTAGGTGTCGAAATTTTCACACAGTCTGTGACACAACCATGTGACCATATTTTGAATACACACACAGTTTGGCATACGATCTGAGACACGACTGTGTGACCCATATTTCGATTTGTACACTGTTTGGCCACACGGTTTGGGCTTTGTCACACGGTGGTGTGACCCCTTTTTCAAAATTTTTTTCAACAATTTGTTTTCAATATAAATTTATCCCTGTTCAGTCCTGAATTGTTTTTAAGCTTCCATATAGTTAATTTTTACCTGAAATTGATTATATAGTCTGATTATACACGCACATATGTGATAATTTAATAATTATTTGTGATTTTGGATTGTAAATTGTTTTTAATTCTGTGGCATTTGTCGTAGCATTTGATTGCTCAGGTTCGATGACCGAACCGAGTCAGAGGTGTTACAATTCAAAACCCAAATTTCTAGATTTGGAATTTGAGGGATTTTTAAAGATTTAATAGGTATTTTTCCAACCTCATAAGTAATCTTAAACGTTATTTCAAATCATCCCCAATTTAGCCACTGTTGGTAGTGGTGCGTGCACTTATGGGCAAGAAAGGGGGATATTTTTCTTTAATTTCTTCTCATCTTTTTCCAGCATTATTTTGGGATCTTGAACCCCTCTTAATCAGGCTTTAATTGTGTAAAATCTATCTTGATCAACGAGCAATTCAAATCTAACAATTCAGGAAGCATATGTGTGGTTGATTGTAAACTAGTTTATAGTTTTTGTTTAGATATTGGAGAAAGATTGTTAATAGATTAAATAAAGAATTTTAATCATGGATTATAGACTGATTTTAAATTATTTAAATGTGTTAGATGTCAACTTAAATGCCCAAAACCAATAGTGAAGCCGAAAGACGTTTACACGTTTGATTCGCATGAATTCAGTGTAAGAAATCTAACTAGTTTGGATTTGAAAAATAGTTATAATTGTAATGGTTGCATTGAAACCATAAGTGGGTGTTTGGGGGCTGTTTAAGAGGCATATTTATTGATTTTAATACTGAATTTTAATTTTTGTTAATATTAAAGCTTATTAGAGAAATAGCAAGATTTACAAGTGTGCTGCGATAAAGCGTAAAATAAGGTGTGGGTCCTAACTCAAGAACTTGATTAATAATAATGATTTTTTTATATAATTGTTGATTTATTTTGCTGATTGGGATTGGCTAAATAGCTAAGTAATTAAATTTGTAAGTGGTCGAACCAAGTACGTTTCAAGTCCTAATTATTTGGCATGTTAGCAAAGTTGTTAAATTGACTGAATGATTGCATGAATGATATTATTTTGAATGGTTAGTTAATGCGATATCTGATTGGTTGTTTGTGTAGCATGATTTTGAATGAAAATAAGTCTTATGCATGATAGATTTGTATGAGTAATTTGCTATGTAATGTTTCAAAGACTACCATACAAGCACACAGAAAAGTTTGTAAGTATGAATGAAATAGTGATTTCTTAAATGATACCACCATGATGGTAAATTGAAAGTGGGATCAATGATCCTATTCACTAAAAGTATTTGATAATTCTAGGGCATGTTGACCATGCTAAAAAATTGTGAAAGCATTGATTTATGACTATTTATGAGATTGTATGAAATATTGCATGTGCATTGGGGTGGGTTATTATTGTGGTTGACAGAGGAGTTCTGTGGAGATTTGGCGGCATATTAAGTTTGCATTTATTCGTAGTTAGTGCACTGCACTAGAAATTCAAGGGGATTTGGCGATTTTATAGCATTTATTCTTTATTTGGAAATTTTATCGCATTTATTCATTATTTGACAGATTTTCTACAATTATACTCATTCAATGGTTTTACCACATCGAGCTTTGCTCGCATTTGTTGGAGTTTGGTAGACGGGTTGGGGTAGGAAATTCAATTTGAATTATAATCATGACTCATATCATTGTTATTAATGTTTTTGGATTGTGAATTGTGACTCTTTGTATAAATGTTTAAGTGTATGATTAATGCCTTGTTGTTTAAACTCACACTGAGCTAGTTAGCTCACCCCATTACTTAAAACTACTCAGGTAATGAACGAAATTAGGACCGGACTTGGCATATGGAAGTGCGACAGACTTCGGTCTTCATATTTACTTTTATTGAATCTTTATTTAAAGTTTCCCTAAATTTATTTTGTTTTTGGATTGTAAAGCAATTTGAACTATGGTTTGAGATTGTTTTTGTTTTGGGGATTTTCATGCATGCATAACTTAACACATGAGAATGATTTATTATTATATACTGAAATTGGATTAAGCATGTTACTTGGCTTAATTATTAATTGAGATTTTTATTTGGTTTTTTCACTACAATTAAGAAAATCAAAGTTGTTTTTTTTCAAAAGCAACAGTGTGTAAAGAGTTTTCCGAAAACCACGCCAATGATATAAACCTAACTTAATAAAGACTGAATTTTTAATAATGAACGTTTTTCTCTAAATAACAAATATAACCATATTTTTACTAAAAAGAGACCGCATTTAAGGTTTTCAATCATAGATAGGGTAGAATCTTAGTTGAGGGGTCCCATGTGACTTTCATGATTCGGCCATAACGCCTAGGCCAAGTTTGGAGGGGTTACAACCTAAAGAGCAAATTGTCTTTCATGTCGCGACATACACCATAGGATGTTGCAACACAACCTTGAACACACTAAAGCAACGAGACTTCATCGATGTCGCGACACAAGCTTAAGTGTGTTGTGAAACAGTTGCGACGAGGCCACTTAAATCAGCAAGGGCATTTTTGTTGGATCTAGTGCCCTAAGTATTTTCATCCATATACACTTAATATTTTTTTGAACTGATTGGTTAATAAAACAAATTCATTTATTACACTAATATACTTTATATAATTGTCCTCACATGGTTTTTGCACACAAAGCAAAATAGAAGCAAATGTTGCTCATTGGTTGTCTATAGTTTAAGCTGATACTAAGCGGTATTACATGGTCGGCTCGTAATACGAAAAGACAACTTGTATTAGTAGACAAACCTAAACATGTCTTTAGTCTAATCAGAAATTAGCCAACTAATTGAAAAACTAATATTTCATCTATCAAGTCCAATTGGGGAGATGCATTGTCTTAGGCATTGGAGCAGATGACTCCTGGAAGATAGAGACATAGATGTGACTGACTAGACTGACAATATATCGAACAGGACCCAAGCATAATAGTTCATGTATTCATTTATGAATTTATTCACTTGTAAAGTTCATAGTGTGGCATACCTAAATCCTAAGTCGATGGCAGACTATGTATGTGTGACTCGTATACTTTGATGTAAGTAAAAGCCTGAGTTCAAATAGATAAGGAAGCGAAAGCTAGTGCATTGGGTGTACAAATTCTGTAGTATGTAGCCTCCTTCACAACAAGGGAATTAATAGCCCAAAACATGGGTAAATGATAACCTCTCATTGGCATTACATGGTAGATGAAAGTAAACGTGGCAACTAGTCGTTCGTCTTTATGACAGATAACTTGATCACTATTTGATAGTGATTGACTTTTCATGAAGGAATATGTAATGCTTACCATGAGATAAAATAGGATCATATTGGGAGATTGAATATTACCCCAAAGAGATCAATGATATCCTATTAGGGTAACACACTGATGACAAGGTTATTGGATGAGCACTGAGTAGTTGCTTTTGTAATGGTATGTAATTGGGGAGAGTTCAGTCACGATACTATAGTGTAATGACTTCATCACAAAATGAGTTTATAATTAGTAGGAAAACAATCAAAACTTAACTATAAATAATTTGAGCCTTAACTACATAAGTCCAATCAGTCCCTCTGCTAGCTCGTTGAAACCAGAAATGAATTGCGTGTTTGAATAGAAATGAATGGAATGAATAAAAAAAGAGAAACGGAAAACATTCAAGAATGATTACGATTTTCTCCGAAATAGAGAAATGGAATCACTTGGAAATGAGTGTGGGTTTCCAAAAATGGAAATGGAAATGAAAATCGAAATTTGAAAATCGAAATGGAACTGAGTAGTTTTTAGAATGTTTTGAAGCCCAAAAATGAAAATAAATCATTCAGTAATAGTGAACATGTTGAGTTGTGAAAAATTGAACATATTTTCTCGAAATTTTACCAGGGTCAAAATCATCACAATTTTTCCAGGGGTAAAATTGTCAAAATTTTGCTTAGGGTAAAAAAGAGATGAGAAAATTGTATTATATATAAATATTAAAGTTTATTTTTGAAAATAGAAAAATTGAATTGGGTTGGATCACATTACAAAGTATTGGATCAAAAAGGCCTAGAAAGTACTCGTAATTGGACTCGATGTGAGAAAGACCCAAAACCCCTCATGTAACATGAAAAGGGGTGGCAACCCTAGTAGGAATACTAGGGTGTGTCATCCACCCCTCTTCTACTCTAAGTAGGAAGTTTTTTTTCTATTTGAAATAAAAAACTTTAACTCAACGAGAGTTTTACTTTCTTCTTTTATAAATAGATGTCAAAGGTAGAGCTATTTACAAAACCTTGAGAGATTGTTATTTTGACGAAAAATAGATAAAGTTTATTCTCAACTAGACCATATATTTTTTCAGAATAACAATTCTACCAATTTTTATTAAGAAGAATTTTGGTTTTGACAACAAAAGGAGAGAACTTTTTCTAGTTCTATATTTCGATTCAATTGGTTCTAGCCCACACTCGAAGTGGTTCATGGCACGAGAATAGCAGATGATATCGTTTGGCTGAAAGCCAAGAACAATGACTGTTTGTTATAAATATAAAAAACTAGGTCGATTTTCAAAATTTTAATTTTACGTTGTGTAGGAAAATCATCTTCAAACCGGAAATTTTTCCTACAATTGGTATCAAAGCCAGGTTATGATATGTTTATGGTGTAAACCTAGACCAAATCTCTTTCTTCATATTGTTTGACTAATATTTGATTAGATGTGAGATTCTTGTAATTATTCACATGTTTAGGGGAATGTATGTGAATGAATGCAATATTATATAAGTTTCTATATAATTATTTGCCAAGGTTGTGGTTTTTAGGAAATAGATTGTGGATTATCATCTCCACGTAGGATTATTTTTTATTCATAGAATTCTTATGAGCCGAAAACTAGCATAGGACATATATGTAATTTTTTTTAAAGGAGTCTATGACGAGAAGAAAATGGAGCGGTGGCGGTCAAAGACACAAGGAATGCCTTGTGATGAAAACTATGTATTTTTTATTTTTTTTATTTTCTAGAAATAGAACCATGGAAACCCTTGCTGACAATTTTTTATTATTCATCTCATTAAATATTTGTTTAATAATTTTATATAATATAATTATGTTATATATATGTATGAGATAATCCACAGTTGATAGATTAAAGATAAGAAGTGTGGTAATGAGAAAATACATATGTTGTATTATTCCATTCACTTCTTTAGGTTATTTGATTACTGTGAGAAGTGTGGTAATGAGAAGATACATGTCCAGAATTAGATCTGGCAAGAAAAGGCTTGCTTTTTAAGTGGTCAAATACGACTCACCTCTCTTTATTGGGACCCTACCTGGTGCACAGTTCACATTCACTTCTTTGGTTTTTCCCTTAAAAGAAAAACCATGGAAAATCAAAATTGTTTGATTAATTCTTAAGAATAAGTGAATGTGAATATTATAAAATTTTCATAGCTTCTCACGCATACATATGATAAGCATGTCATATAGTTTAGGAAAGAATGCCACATGTACTTGTCATGCATATATTGATCATACATGATTGAAACTAGAAATTAAAATCCTTGTATGTTTTTCAAATATTGAGTGGGAGAAGGTCCCTAAACAAGACCTACAGCCTCAATGAATGGTCTCTGTGATGGCATGAAATGGACCTACCCCAAGGTAGACATTTTCATGGGGATTTCACTGAGGAAATTTCCTAAAAGTAAGTAGAAATTTCTTATGATCATATGATAGTTGTGTTAGAGTATGCCCAAAGATCAATCATGAGATGGTTGTAATAACATACTTGATTTATCATGTTTATTAATATAAGGCATTACCATTATTATTTCAGTTTCTATTCTGTGTGTATAAATAAACTATTTTATAATAATGTCCTGAGAATAATATGATTATTCTTAAAAGGTCCTTAGYCAMGTATTATTGTTGGATAGGACAACAATAATGCATTAAGACTAACATGTAGTTGATTGATGATAAAGAGTTCTCATTGACATGGAATGTCAAAATCGAAGCATGAATATGTGTGTTTATTTCAATTCTTGTCTATTTCGTCTTTAGTTTATTTCAATAATGCATTAAGACTAACATTTAGTCTTTAGTTTTTCCTTTCTTTTAGGCATTAAGTTTATTTCAATTCTTGTCTATTTCGTGTTCGTCAGAGAATATGAGTTGTAACTGTGATCAAACTATTGTGGATTCTATACTTCAATCAATACAATTCAAGATTCTCTTAAACATTTCTCTTGATTTATTATTTATGCTTACCTTTATTATCAAGATTATTGTGTTCATGAGATCCACAATGAACTAATCCTTTTATGGGGGATTAGTAAGTAAAGGTGTGATTAATTAATTGCTATGTAAGATTTTCTTAGCGGATCGACTATTTGGGAGAGGAAAAACTTAAAACCTAGGCTTGACGACCCTAGGAAGTCATTTAGGTGGGAATTAACCAAAAATTGGTATGGCCAATCCCTGAACACCTTAGCCTCGAACTGGTCTGGACTGTGAGGTCAAGAGACAAGTAGTTTCTACTGACTCATTAGTTTAGTTGAAGATCAGGAGATCCTTCTAGGGTAACGAATACCAAAGTGAGCTAATCACGCGTACTTAGATTCGATTAAGTTAGAATTTATATCTCTGATGTTCACTTTCCTTTTGTTATTTTTATTTCATTATTTATAAAAACTCAAAAATATTTCCTTTATATGTTTCATCGTACTATAATTTATTTAAATTACTAATTACGTCTACTTGCATTTAGGTTTACATTAATTTAGTACTTGCCTCCCTTAGGTATGATCCTCGGAGTACTTACCTACTTCGTTGTAACTATATTACAACCTGACCCGTATACTTGTGGACACCACCTTAATTCCATATCTTTTACTTGTTGTGTTCACAATCTAGATGTTGGTACATCTGGAGGTGGTCACCAGCCTATGTATTGGATAAAGATGTGAGGAAGATGGACTCACAAACAGAATTGTGCATGTTTGTAGGATATCCAAAAGGAACAAAGGGTGATTTCTTTTATAACCTGAAAGAGCAAATTGTTATAGTGTCAACTCATGCTACTTTCTTTGAATAAAGTTACATGAATGAATTCAAATCTCAGAGTAAAAAGGTACTCGAGGAGCTTTCAAGAAATATACAAAACCCTACGAAAATGGTTTTAGAGCCAACTCCCAATAGTAGACCTACAAACAATCAACAACATAGGACATTCGTCGTACTAGGAGGGTCTCTTGTAGTCCTGAGTTTTTCCAATCTAACGGAAGTGTTTTCAACACAAAGCCTTCTAAATAGGAATAAGATGACTGTAAACTCGAAATTATATAGGGTTTTTATGTATGTTTTTACCACCTTTTTACTTAATTATTATGTTTATCTCGAGTAATTATTAATGAAATAAGTAAATTTTACTTATTTAGTAATTTTAGAAATGAAATTAGAAAGCATGTGAAATTATGCTTAAATACATTACTTTCAGGCATATTTTATATTAATTCATGTCAATTTATTAATGTATGTATTTTTCACTATATAGGTAGGCTATGGAGGTATGATGCAAATAAATAAAAGGTGGCCACGCACAATTTATCCATGTGGATGGCAAGACAATGCAATTTGGGCATAGGGATTGACTAGTTGACCCAGTAAAGAAAGGTGATAAAAAGATGGACATGTCTGCTAAGTTTTGGACTGAAGAACTGTCTAACAAGGGGAATTAAAAGCCTAGATAAGACACTTGATACTGGCTACCTAAAAAGATTTTTTGGGATATTTAAATGAAGGTCCTTGAAGTTGGAAAATATTCAAAATTCAGCCCACAGCTTACCTGTTGAGATCGTCCACTACATAGCTATATTTAGCTTGAAATTCAAATTCAAAATGGAACACTTGGTCATCCCATTTCGTTGATACATGGCTAGCCACATGAGATAGGGAAGCAAGGTAATTTTAAACTATTTTTAGTAAACTCAAACCCTACTCCTCATCAATAAATAGCTTGCCATCCCTGTAACACCCTTAACCCGTATCCGTCGCCAGAATAAGGTTATGGAGCATTACCGGAGTTTATGTTTCAAAACTATCAAAAATTTTAATCATTTAATAACTCAACATCAATCATAGCAAATTCAATCAATACCATACATATTTTCCCTTATACGAGCCCTTGAGGCCCTAAAAACATGTTAGAAACAAGTCGAGATTAAATCGGAAACATATAGAATTTTTCAGAAAAAGAAGAAAATTTTCAAACTTCAGGGGTCAAACGACCGTGTGAGTGTGCCTCATGCCGTGTGGCCATTCGAAGTACAGACACATGACTGTGTCCCAGCCCATGTCCATGCGTGTATGACTCACTGAGTTGGGTCACACGGGCAAGCCACACATCTGTGTGCCAGACCGTGTACCCTTCGGAATGGCCTCACATGCCCGTGTACCAGGCAGTGTAACTGTCTGACTTTCAACCCTTTGTAAGCTATAGGGGACACACGGCCGTGTTGCCTAGCCATGTGTCACATACTATTGAGACATACGCCCGTGTCTTAGGCTATGTGGACTAGAAATAGGCCAATTTCAAGCCATTCCTTTCACCCATTACAAGCTCACACCTACAAAACATTTGCACATACAATCAAGCTTTCAAACATACCTAAAATATGCATAATAAGATTAATTCAATAGGTCATTTATGCATACAACCAATATGCCAAAAGGCACCCCAAACATAATCATCAAATCAACCTAAATATGTGCATATTTACTATTTATCATCTATTTTGTCTTCATGCCAAAACATAGCATAATTGACCATATTCCAAATCACAACCAAACATACTAAATTGTTCATTCAAAGTATACTTTCATTTGGCCATGCCAACACCAACTATTTAAGCACTAAAACCATCTAAATGACACCAAGCTAGCCAATTCCAAATAGATCCAACAACCAACACATATACATACCAAATTTGACTCATGCACACCTATTCAAACCTTTACGAAGCATGCCATAACTTGAACATATTGCGGAAAATCTATTACCTACTACTTTAGCCATTCCCACAGGCATTAATTCTTTGTCTAAAGACACACATCAATAAACCCTCACAAGTACCAAGTTTACACCAACCGCAATGATATATACATGCCAAACTCATCAAACTAACATATACCATAATTCCACCTATACATGCCATTATAACATTGATCAAGTCATCAAAATCTACTGATAAAATCAATGGATAGTGTGATGGATCTCCGACTAGCTTCCAATCTGATCGAGCTTGTGATAATCTGTAAAGTAAGGGAAAAAAAGAACTACGTAAGCAAGGAATGCTTAGTAAGCTCGTACAAACTTTAAACATAGCATTCTATTTCAATAATGAGCTTTATAGGTTAAATATAAAGCTATACCAATGCCTCAAGATTTATCAAACCATAAACAACAACTCACAATGAAATAAGTCTATCAACACCATATATACATATCAATCCTAGCATAGTAGGATTTCATAAGACTTTGAACTCTCCCATTTATTTCCTTTCCAGTGCTTTTGCTTACTTTAGTTTAGCTAACAATATCAATTCATTAATTAGCATTTTTTTTCATGAACTAGATATATTCATCCACAACATACATAAATTTCTTGCATACAAGTACATATTTTAACTTATTATTCCCTTTTCATCAAATTACATTTGAACTATGAATTTACCATTTCATTACCTTTCCTTACCCGTTTCATATGCATAACACACAAGATATACACATAATATCAACCATGACTACAAGTTAGTACATTTAAACGTAGCTCCTTTGGGAATCAACTACATGATAAACCATTACATAAGAAATTGCATACTTTTATTTATACCACCTTTTCATGTACATAAGCATATTACCATTTGAACACTTACCTAATCGATGTATTTCATTAAGACTAAACATGATATAATCTAATAATAAGCTTAGCACAAGCCTAAGCACATCAACAACACATGTTAGCATACTTGAACATAATTAATGTGAACTTCACATAGATAACCATTATACTTGAACATGATCCAATTGGATTTATCGTCTTTCATCACATATCATGTTTTCCATGTATCACTAATTCAATAAGTTTCATACACACTTATCTCGGTTCATATTGAACACTTACCATTTCATTTGCATAACACAAAAGACATAAACATAACATTTACCATAGTCACAAACTAGTGATTAAACACATAACTTAGCAATATCATCACATGGTAAAATATGGTACATAAACATAGTATCAGTTAAATCATACCTTTCATAATCTTGAATATTCATACTTAAATCATTGGTACATCATACCTTTCCATATTTGTCGTAGTGAAGTCAAACGGAACCCTTACCGGTACTCACACAAGTGTGCCAAACAATGGTCGTAACCATCCTTTTTATTTAATCAAAATTCGAAACCATCCCTTTTCATATTCGATGGTCGTCAACATCCCTTTTTATAGTTGATGGTCGTCACCATCCCTTTTCATAGTTGATGGTCGTCATCATCCCTTTTCATAATTGATAGGTGAATCTATCTCTTTTCATATTCGATAGCCAAAGCTATCCCTTTTCAGATTCAATGGTCGTCACCATCCCCTTCCATAGTTGATGGTCGTCACCATCCCTTTTCAAAATCGATAGCCGAAGCTATCCCTTTTCATTATCTGAGGGTTGTCGATACATCGTTGGATTTTCTATCGAGGCATGATATGATAATATAACATAATAAATTTCAAAACAACAATTTAAAATGCTATTTAAAAGTATGAACTTACCTGGCTAAATTGCAGAGATGACAAAGTATAGGGGAATTTTGGTAATTTTTCATTTTCCTTGATTTTCCACTCGATCTTGATCTAAATTAATAATTTCATTCAATTTATTAATTTAGACAGTAAAATAATTCATTTTATGCAATTTAGGCATTTTTGACATTTTTAAAAATTACCCCTAACAATTTAGTCCCTAAGCCTAAAACATGCAAATTAACCATTTTTAATGCAAATCCATGCTAGCTGAATATTCATGGCATTTAAAATAGCCTATTTTTGCAATAGTTTCATAAAAAACCCTTGTATTATTACTATTTCAACAATTTAGTCCCTAATTAAAAAATTCATCAAAAATCCCTTAACAAAATACTTCTAAATACCAACCAACACTTCAAATTCATAATTTAACATCAAATCACTTGATTCATTAATGGAAACATTCAAAATCTTTAACAGTTTCAAAATTAAAGGTACAGGATAGCTGGACCTTTTTGCAACAATCTCAAAAACATAAAAATTAAAAGAAACAGGGATAAAATGACATACCAATTAAACTTTTGAACATGTCAAAATTCCTAGGTCTAAAATGGCTCCATTTTCTTATTTGAAATCGGTGAAGAAGACATGAAAATGGTGATAATGGCTTTTCTTATATTTAATTAAAGTTTAATTATAAAATTACAATTTTATCTATTTAAAATTCAACCAATTTTCAAGCTTATAATTACCCAAAACCATCCACTAACTCCTTAAATGGTTTAATTACCATTTAAGTCCCTTTTACTTTATTCAATAAGTCATTTAATCACTCAAATCAAATAGTGCTAAAAATTTACACCCTTTACAATTTAGTCCTTTTTAATTAATTAACTATCGAAACGTTAAATTTTTTCAATGAAACTTTAATACCACTTTAATGGCACTCCATAAATATTTATAAAAATATTTACATCTCATTTTAGAGAAACAATGTCCCGATACCTCATTTTTTAAAACCACTTAACCTTAGGGTCTTACCACTTGAACTTAATAAATCGTTTAAATAAGATAAATTATCAAATCAAAAACTTTTTTAAATCACATTTGACTCGTACATATCAAATAATAATAATTACAAACTTACTCGTCAGATTTGATGGCCTTGAAAGCATTGTTTCTAACACCACTAAAAAGCGGGTTATTACAATCCCTCACTTCTAAATCATCCCTCATCCCTCATTCCTCATTTCTCTACATTTCTTTATCATTTTAGTTCTCTCAAGCACTTCTCTCTTTTTCCCTTGCATATCCGTGCATCCCCTCTCCATCATTAGCCTCAAAACCTTTGTCAAAAGCACTCCTTAGCCGACTACCTTCTAAACCCTTTTGCAAAAGAAGCTTTCATTAGAACGGGGGAGCGCATCAGCCAGAACAAATCCGAAAGGCTGCTGAACTGAGCAGAGTAAAGCACCTCAGTCAGAATAGATCCGAAAGGCTGTTGAACTGAGTCATTCAAAATTGATCCGAAAGGCTGCTAAACTGAATATAGTTTACTCTTTCCTCTTGTTATTTATTTTAAACATGTTTGCTTTGAGTTTAATGTTTTTGACATCAAGTATGTTATTCTAAATTCTATTTTTTGGGATAATTGTATTTAATTGATGAGATTTATTTCAATCATGTTAACATCTTTGTGCCTCAGTCGATTACGTTTTCAATTAACATCATGCTGCATTTCATTCATACGTGATTGGGTGCGCTCAGAGTAGCTGAGCGATCCTAACTAGACAACTGATAGTAGACACAATTGAAAAGTGCAATGCTTAATTTAGGTCGTTGAACCCCAACTAAGTTAAGGTTCATAATAAGTTTAGTTAGTTTTATTATCTTGCATGGTTTTTAGATTTATGTAATTAAACTATTACAAATGGAAATGTCCCTGTGACCTTTTATGAATCTAAGAAACACTTAGTCTAATATGATTAGTAAAAGGCATATTTAACTAAGTAAAAGATTCGAGAGGACTTAATTCGGTTTTCAAATGCATAAGAGACCGAGTTGCCATGGAAGTAATTCTGAACATGTTAGCATGATGAAAGTAAATTGAATTAATTAATAAAATTATCCTAGCTCATTTAAAGTTTATTGTTTTTTTTCTAAAGGCCTCATTCATACATTTAGGTAAATTTGCATTTGGATTAGAAATTGCATATGGATCATTCTTTGCATTTAATTTAATTAAATCATCACCATCCTAAAATTATTGAATTTTATTTTACATCAAATTGTTAATTATAATTTTGTAATTAAATTGGTTAGGCTTTTGCAATCCCTGTGGAGACGATAACTCATATTACTTACTTATTACTTGGAAAGCTACGTACACTTCTGTAAACATGTTACAAATTCGTTACAAGTTTTTGGCGCCGCTGCCTAGGACTGTTGCCTTAATCATCTTCTTTGCAAAATTATTTTACAATTTGTTTTTTCTTTTATTTAATTTTTAACTCACTAATTTATTCTTTATTTTTTATTTATTTATTTTTCATGTGTTTTATGAGCATAGATCGAATCATTGATCTATTAGCCGTGGACTGTAAAATCAAGTAGACTTTTAGACAAAGAAGATGTCAGAGATCTGCTTAAAGACAAGCCGAGATGGACCTTAGAAATCAAAATGAGGAACAAGGCAATGGAGTCAATTAAGTGCACAACCCAATCCTTATTGTTAATGATAAGGATCGTGCCATCAGACAATATGCTGTGCCACTCTTCGACGAGTTAAATTCGAGAATTAGAAGGCTGGATATCAAGGCACCCCAAATTGAATTGAAACCAGTGATGTTTCAAAAGCTCTAAAGTTTAGGCCAGTTCAATGGTATGCCCACGGATGATCCACACTTACACCTTCGATTATTCATGGAGGTAAGAGATTCATTCAAGTTAGCTGGTGTGACAGAAGACGCACTGAGGTTGAAACTGTTTCCATACTCATTGCGAGATCGAGCACGAGCATGGCTAAATTCATTGCCACCAAGTTCAATAACTACTTGGCAAGACTTAGCAAAAAGGTTTTCGGTTAAATATTTTTCACCAAGTAAGAACGCAAAATTGTGTAGTGAGATAACTACTTTCCAATAATTGGATGATGAGTCTTTCTATGAGGCTTGGGAACAATTCAAGGAACTACTTCGTAAGTGTCCTCATCATGGGATTCCTCATTGTATCCAATTGGAGATGTTTTATAACGGTTTCAACGCACATACAAGATTAATGGTGGATGCTTCTACGAATGGTGTGATTTTGTCTAATGGTGTGATTTTGTCTAAGTCTTATAGCGAGGCTTATGAGATCATTACAAGGATCATAACTAATAACTACCAATGGCTGAAAAACTGATCAGGTTTAGGAAGACAAGTAGCTGGAGTGCATGAAGTGGACGTACTAACTGCACTCTCTTCTCAAGTATATTCTATTTCCTCTATGTTAAAATAATTTATCACTAATGGTTTGAATACTTTTACAGCTCAATCACCAAGTCAGTATGATGTAGTTTTTTGCATATATTGTGGGGATGGTCATTCTTTCGAGAACTGCCCTTCAAATCCCAAATCAGTGTACTATGTAAGGAACCATTATAAAAATAGAAATGGACAAGGACCGCAGTCCAATTTCTACAACCATCGTGGCGGAACCTTCCAAATTTTTCCTAGAGTAATCAAGGAAATAGACCTAACCAAACCCAAGGGTTTAACCAACAAGCTCTAAAACCACCCCTAGCTAAATCAACAAACTGCTTGGAGGACTTATTGAAGGCATACATGGTGAAAAATGATGCATTGATCCAAAGCCAAGCAACAACATTGAAAATCTGGAGAAACAGATGGGTCAATTAGCTGCTGAGCTTCGTAGTTGACCACAAGGAGCCTTACCGAGCGATACAGAAAATTTGAGAAATCTGGGTAAGGAACATTGAAAAGTTGTAGAGTTACGAAGTGGTAAGACTTTGGAGCCTGAGAAGGTTGTGGTTAAAGATGACCCTACTGGAAAGGAGGAAAGTTAATCGACAGTTGAAGTTCCTAAATAGATAAATTGGATGCTGAAAAATTTGATGAGGTACACCCTAAACTAGTGAATTTTGAAAAGCCAACACCCTTTTTTGTAGATTTACCTCCTCAAAAAAATTTTCCATATCAACCTAGAGTTCCATATCCTCAGAGACTTCAGTAGAATAAGTAGAAACAAGAGGCACAATTCAAGAAGTTCTTGGATGTTTTAAAGCAATTACACATCAAAATTCTATTGGTAGATGCTTTAGAACAAATGTGCAATTATGTAAAGTTTATGAAGGATATCTTGTCCAAGAAGAAACGACCTAGTGAGTATGAGACTGCTGCTTTGACAAAGGAGTGTAGTGCGTTTTTACAGAACAAACTACCTCCAAAACTGAAGGATCCTAGAAGCTTTACAATACCTTGCAACATTGGTGAATTATATTGTAGTAAAGTTTTGTGTGACTTAAGAGCAAGGATCAACTTAGTGCCTAAATCTATTTTGAAGCTATTGTGAATAGGTGAAGTAAGACCCACTACTGTAACACTTCAACTTGCGGATCGATCATTAGCATATCTCAAAGGAAAGATTGAGGATGTTTTGGTAAGAGTTGATAATTTTATTTTTCCTATTAATTTCATTGTATTGGATTTTAAAGTAGATAAGAAAGTCCTAGTTGTCCTTGGGAGTCCTTCCCTAGCCATAAAAAAAAACATTGATAGATGTGCAAAAAGGTGAATTCATGATTCGAGTTCAAGAGGATAAGGTAACATTTAATGTTCTAAAAGTAATGAAGTTTCTCGATTTATGAAAGAGTGTTCAGTAATGGAGGAATTAGAAACCTTAGTTTCTATGAGAAGCAATTCTGAAGAAGAGACTAGTTGGAGTCTTAACCATTCGAGGATGAAAAAGGTAATGAAGGTTTGGCTTTGATGGAGCCAATCCGAGGACTTATATTAAACCATCGCGGTTCGAACCACCAGAGTTGGAAGTTTAGGACTTTACACACCCAAAATTGTTAATCGAGGAACCGCCTAAACTTGAACTAAAGGTACTTCCATCTCACTTAAAATACGTTTATCTTGGTAATAGTTCTACTTTGCTTGTTATTATTTCAGCTGAACAACAGAACATCAAGAGGGGCAATTGATTGTTGTCTTAAAAAAATTTAAGAAAGTAATTGGTTGGACCACAGCTGACATACAAGGTATAAGCCCTTCCTTCTATATGTATAAAATTATTTTAGAGGAAAGTGAAAAAGGTAAGATTGAAAGTTAAAGGAGACTTAACCCTATCATGAAGGAAGTGGTCTAAAAGAAGGTAATTAAATGGTTAGATGGATATTCAAGATACAATCAAATAGTTTTAGCCTCAGAAGACCAACATAAAACTACTTTTACCTGTCTATATGCTACATTTACTTTTAAGTGAATGCCATTTAGCTTATGTAATGCACCTACCACATTTTAGCGATATATGATGGCAATTTTCACTGATATGGTTGAAAATTATGTTGAGGTTTTCATGGATGATTTTTCTGTGTTTGGTAATATTTACAATATTTTTTTGAATAATTTGGCTAAGGTACTCAAAAGATGAAAATAGACTAATCTCATCTTTAACTAGGAGAAGTGACATTTTATGGTTAAGGAGGAACTGTCTTAGGGTATAATATTTCCAAAAAATGGGATTAAAGTGGATAAAGCAAAGGTGGATGTAATTGAGAGATTACCACCTCCAGTTAGTGTGAAAGGAGTTAGAAGCTTTTTAGGCCATCCTGGTTTTTATTGTAGATTTATAAAGGATTTTTCAAAAATTTCTAAACCTTTATGTATGCTTTTAGAAAAAGATGTTTTTAATTTTAACAAAACATATTTAAAAGCTTTTGAAATATTAAAATATCGATTAATTTTAGCCCCACTAATTGTTACACCTGATTGGAACATGTCTTTTGACTTGATGTGTGAAGCAAGCAATTTCGTTGTTAGAGCTCTGATGGGCCAAAGGAGGAACAAAGTCTTTCATCCTATCTACTATGCAAGTAAAAATTTGACAAGAGGCCAGATCAATTATACGGTAACTGAAAAAGAACTCTTTGCTATAGTTTTTGCTTTTGACAAGTTTCATTCATATCTTGTAGGTACCAAAGTTACAGTATTTACCAACGATGTTGTCTTTAAGTACTTACTCACGAAGAAAGATGCTAAACCGAGGCTAATTTGTTGGATACTATTACTCCAAGAATTTCAGCTTGAGATCCAAGACAAAAAACGTGTTGAAAATCAAGTAGCTGATCATCTATCAAGGTTGGAACAAAATGAGGAAACTTCTTCACTTATTCCAATTAATGGGAATTTTCTCGATGAGCATATCTTCGAGGTAAGACAAATCCATGAAACACATTGGTTTGCTAATTTTGCCAATTACTTAGCATGTGGAATAATTTCTCGAGAATTGACGTACCAACAAAGGAAGAAATTCTTTCATGATAGTCGATACTATTTCTGGAAGGACCCATTTTTGTTTAAACAATGTGTAGATAACATAATCAGGAAGTGTGTAGCTGGAAGTGAGATTAACGAAATTTTGTACCATTGTCATTCATCTTCGAGTGGGACACACTTTGGTAGTTGACGTATAGCAGTGAAGATTTTACAAGCTAGGTTATTTTGGCCTACATTACTCAAGGATGCTTATGCATTTCTGAGAAACTGCGATATATACGAAAGAATCGGAAACATATTAAGGAGGAATGAGATGCCCTTGACAAATATTTTATAGATAGAACGTTTTTATGTATGGGGCATTGATTCCTTAGGCTTGTTTTCTTCTTCGTATGGAAACAAGTATATTTTAGTACTTGTGGATTACGTATCCAAGTCAGTTGAAACCGAGGCATACCCAACTAATGACGCTAAGGTAGTCATGCGATTCCTACATAAGCACGTATTTACACGGTTTGGGACTCCAAGAGCTATAATTAGCGATGAAGGATCTCACGTTGTAAATAAGTGACTTAAGTGGTTGCTTCATAAGTATGACGTGAAGCATAAGATTGCTGTTGCCTATCACCGACAATCAAATGGGCAAGTTGAAAGGGTGAATCGAGAATTCAAAGGTATACTTGAGAGGGTAATGCACCCTAACAGAAGAGATTGGTCTCGAAGGCTTGATGATGCTCTATGGGCCTATCAAACTATTTTTAAGACGCCGTTAAGGATGACTGCTTGTCATTTATTTTTTAGAAAGGCATGTCATTTGCCAATCGAATTGGAGAATAAAGCTCAATGGGCTTTGAAGCAATTGAATTTTTGATCTTAAGCAAGCCGGTGAGAGATGGATGTTACAACTTGATGAGTTGGAGGAGTTGAGGTTATTTTCATACAAGAATGCCAAGATGTGTAAGGGAAAATATAAGAAATGGCATGACAGTCGTATTCAACCTCGTGAGCTCAAAGAAGGTCAGAAAGTGGTGTTGTTTAATTCGAGGCTAAGATTATTTCTTAGAAAGCTCAAATCTCGATGGAAAGGAACTTATATCATCTACAAAGTTTATCCATATAGAGCTGTAGAACTATACGACAACCATGGAGGTACGTTTAAAGTAAATGGTCAACTCCTCAAGCACTATTGGAATGGTGAAGTTGAGCGAATTAAAACCTCGTTCAAATTATTAGACCCTTAATTTTTCATAAACCTTCTTTTTAATAAAAAAAATTTAAGATTATTTTCTTAAATTAGTACATTTACTTAATTCTATCTAAGGAGACTTGAACTTAAGCGGGACCATAGTGACCCTTCCAATCTTTCCTGGGAATTAATTTTATATAATCTTTTAAGAAGAAAATTTCTAATTAATTTTAAAATTTTTTACCCTTAGTTCTATTTTTATTTTTTATGTTTTTCTTTAATTTTAATTAAATTTTATTTTAAATCTTTGCATTTAGTTTTAATGTTAGTTTTATTTATTTTAATAAAGGGGGTCAATTTGGCCCAAGTACTAATAAGTTTGTTTATTTTTAAGCAGTCCAATTTTTAATAAAGTTTGGGCTCAAGGCCTGAAACAACAAAGAGGAGAAAAAATTACCCCATGTGTCATCTCTAAGGTTCCCTAAAACTCTAATTTTTGCCACCATATCATCCCTCCATCTTACTTGTCGCCCAAGTAAGTAAAAAATTAGCTGAATTTTAGCAACAAGATTACCTTGCAACCCAAGTGTCTTAAATTAGCTAAATTTTAGCTACAAAGTTGATCTAATTCACCACTATATAAACCCCACTCTACCTTCATAATTTTCATAAGCCTTCAAGCTATTAGCTCAAAACCTAGCCACTTATTCTTTTCCTTCTTAATCATCAGAATAAATCTAAAAATTTCTCCCTAAAATTTATTCCTTGTCGCAAGCCCCTAGTATTGTCGCCGCATGACCTTTGCCAGAGCAACCTCTACGCCGTGTCACTGCTGTAAATTGATCACTACCGCAACACCTTGCTTTCATCCATTTTCGACTTTTCTTCCCTTCCTATTACCGAAATTTTACTTATTTTTAGAGAAAAATGTCCACATCTCGCAAAAGGACTAAATCTTCTAAGACCTCTGTCGAAAATCCCATTGTGATCTAAGATGAAGAAGTGAAAGAAAGGTTTGATTCAATCTTCAAGAATCAATCTATGATGCTGAAAAGAGGTTTCAACTTGGAAAGCAATGATAAGATGGTTGTGCCTTTACCTATTCAAAAGACGATTGATGCCCTCAATTGGAATTATTTTTGCAATACACGATCATTACTTGAAGAGGAGTTAGTTCGAGAGTTCTATGCAAATTTAACTAAGCCAGAAGCTATTGAAGTTCTTGTTCGCAAGAAGAAGGTACCCCTAACTTCTAAATCCATTAATGATTTTTTTAACCTACTTGATGTTGAAGAAGATGAATACTTTTCCATGATGACAAACATAAAATGGGATTTTCTTCAAAAAGTACTTAATATTGTGACAAATTCGGGATCCCAATGGATTATAAGGAAGTATGGTAGTCATTCTTGCCAAAGGGAATATTTAAATTCGTTGGCTAAGATATGGTTTTACTTTGTTCGATATAGTTTCATCCTATCTCACAAAGTTCCACCATCTCGATGGAGCAAATTCTTTTGTTGTATGCAATTATGATAGAAAGTTCCATCAATGTTGGGAAGATTATCCTTGAAGTGATACATTATTGTACTAGAAAAAAGACCAAAAGTGCTTACTTCCCATCTTTGATAACTTCACTTTGCTTAAGGGCCCAATTTAAGACAAAAGCAAACTTGAAGGGCCTATATGTTCAAGGTTGTATTACAACACATGATCTTGAAAGGTTAGTGCAGAATGTCCATGAACTAAACCCAATTGAACCAATTGAGCCAACAGAACTAGAAATTGATGAGTCATTGAACAAGTCAGAAACTGAAGCTAAGTCTATTACTAAAACAGAAGAGGTAGAATTTGAGGAAGAATCAAATGAGACTGAACCGATAAAAGAACCAAAAACTTCTAAACCAAGAGATGAGCCAAATACTGATAAGCTAATTGAACCAAATATTGGTCTTGAGTTGACTATTCGAATACCCACTTCTTCAAACACTATGAAGAAATTGGAATTGTCAACTATGATAGATATGATGAAGTTTATGCATAATCAACAACAAGGTTATTGAAAATATGCAATATTTAGAGATGATTCTGTAAGAAATACTTTTAAAAATATCTCTAACCATTTTGCTCCTGACTTCTCATATTATATCCTCGATTCATGGAAGGAAGATGATAAAGGAAGTGAGGATGAATCATCAAAGGAGGAAGACGAGGAGGATAAGTCAAATAAATAAAAAGAGGGAGTTCTTTTCTTTAGTTTTTATTTCTTTTTAGGTTTTTATTTTTATTTATTAGTTAGTATTTTTCTTCCGCATAATAAAATAGGAAGCATGAATAAAATAAGTTTAATGCCTCTCTATAGAAAAATAAAGTGATGTGGTAATGGGAATGAGCATGTCTAGGATTGGGTTGTGAGAAAAAAATGGTACTTAAGCAGTCTTTATAACTCACCTCTCTTTTCTTGCAACCCTACCCAGTATTCAGTTTTCATTCATTACTTTGTTTTCATAATGAGGACATTGCTTCTTTTTAAAAGGGTAAGGCATTTCACATGAATTTTTTATAAGGTATTTTGCATGAATTTTGAAGTATGTTTCAATCTTTTTGCTTAAGTATGTTGAAATAAATGAATATTAAGAAATAATTTTTGTTCATGAGTTGTTCAAATGCAAGCATGGTTTTTTTTATTTTATTTAAGTTATTTGTATGTTATCTTGAGTGATGGAATGGTTGTATGATCTTAGTCTTATATCATATTTGCCATGAAAGTTTGATTTCTTTATAAATAGACATGTATGAAGGTTTAATTCTTTAGAATTAACTTAGTAACTTTCTTGAGGCGAAATCCTAGGAGGTATAAGATTCTAATATGATATAGGCACACTTTCTTTTGATCGTTTGAGCCTTTCAAGCTGACCGTATGAAATTTAACCCTTGAAACTTAATTTTAAGCTTAATGGCCTGTTTATTGCAAAATACCAACATTATAAGCCACATTAACATGTTTTTGAATTTTATCCTATTCTTTCGCACCTATTTTAACCAAAAATTGATCTTGGTGATCAAAGTTTAAGGAGAATTATGAAAAAATATACATGTTCTTCACATATTCAAAAAAAATGCATAAAGAGCAAAGAAAAGTTTTCTCAACTTTTTGAAAATAAAGAAGCTTGCTCAAATGCAGAAAAATAAGAGCAAATAAAATAGTGTTCAAAGTTTCAAAAATAAAGGGCAAAGTTTGCTCAAAGTTCAAGAAAAATAAAAGTGGAGCATAAGTTTGAAATAAGTTTGGGGGTATTCCAAAGATCCAATTATATACAGGTTGTGACACAAAAAGATCCAAGACAAGGTCAGGGTTAAGATGTTTTGAACCTAAAAATCACTTTTCTTTATCCCTACCTTTAGCCTAGCCCCATTACAACCTAATAAAAGACCTATTAATTAGATTATTATACCGACTACAATAGTGGCGAGGAAATACTAAGTTCAACATATGAAAACAAAAATTAAACCTTGGGATTGCCATGTTTAGTTGATAAAGAAAGCATGTTAATCGGTGAATGTTATGTACGACTTTGAAAATTCATGCAAACTATGATTCATGTTGACATTATGATGTACTTAGTATTAAGTTAGAAATAATATTTGCATTCGAGCTACTTATCAATAAAGAGTTTTTTTTTTAGCATGATTTTATTGATGCATAATTATGTGCGAAGATTGATGTTGCTTTATCATTTTGCAAAATTGCCTTAGCAATAGTTGTGTCGTGCATGAACATTACTCAGGACGAGTAATGGTTTAAGTTTGGGAGTGTGTAAACTCTAAATTATATAAGGTCCTTCTATATGTTTTTACCACCTTTTTACTTAATTATTATGTTTATCTCGAGTATTTATTATTCAAATAAGTGAATTTTACTTAATTAGTAATTTTAGACATGAAATTAAAAAGTATGTGAAATTATGCTTAATTACATGATTTTCAGGCATATTTTATATTAATTCATGTCAATTTATTAATGTGTGTATTTTTCACTATATAGGTAGGCTATGGAGACATGATGTAAATAAATAAAAGGTGGTTATGCACAATTTATCCATATGGATGATAATACTATGCAATTTGTGCATAGGGATTGACTACTTGACCCAGTAAAGAAAGGTGATAAAAAGATGGACATGTCTACTAAGTTTTGGACTGAAGAATTGTCCAACAAGGGGAATTAAAAGCCCAATTTTGACACTTGATATTGGCTGCCAAAAAAGTGTTTTTGGGATTGTTAAATGAAGGTCCTTGAAGTTGGAAAACAATCAAAATTTAGCCCAACAACTTACCTGTTGAAACCGTCCACTACATAGCTATCTTTAGCTTCAAATTCAAATTCAAAATGGAAGACTTGGTCACCCCTTTTCCTTGATAAATGGTTGGTCACATGAGAGAGGGAAGGTAATTTTAAACTATTTCTAGTAAACTCAAACCCTACTTCTCACCTATAACTACCTTGCCATAGTGTGGGAAGGAAGGTAATTTTAAACGATCATTCATAGTGTGCCATACATAAATCCTGAATGGATGGCATGCTATGTATTCGTGACCCGTACACTTTAATGTAAGTAAAATCTTGAGTTGAAATAAAAAAAAGGAACAAAAAGCTGGATTTCCTGAATCCTCCTCCCATTACCTTCTTTAAACCATCTAACATTGATGCTCGAATATCGCAAGGTTCCCACCGTAAGGCCCGAAGCTTCGCCCTAGGTGGTATCTAATAGGTTCATTCCCTATTTCCCATCCTAACTTCTTCAATCCCATGAAGGTTTTTCCCAAAGTCATGCAATGCATGAAAATATCATCATATTTCATGTTTATGCAAACATGACATACCAAAATCTTGGGTTAATCCCAATTCTCTTAGCTTAACCCCATACAAGTAGAATCCTAAAAATGGATCTCAAGTCCATAACTTTATTTATCTATTCTTACAAACGTAGAAGGGTTAAGAACCTTACTCGCTTGTTGGTTTCCCTACTTTTTCCTCTTAATCCTTATGAAATCTGCTTCATGTAGGACCTTCCATAGTTATTCCTTCTTCAAGCTACCGAAAAAGATCAAGAATGGGAGAAAATGAAATAGAATAGGGGAAGAAAATCATCATTGGGAAGTCATGCCCTCATTATTTATAGACCTTCCCTCAAAGCTCCCATTTGTTGGCGACTTTCAATCCTTCTACTACGCTACTTCAATCTATAGTCTTTTCTTCAAGCCTCTATCTTTGGCGGATGATTTGAAGATAAACACCACTTGACTTAACATTTGCTTTCTTCCTTGTGGGGTCTTTTGAATTTCTAGGGCTTACTTATACTCTAACGTTACATGCCTGATGGGTCAATCCTTTCACATCACAGGGCAGCAAAAGCATTCTCGTGACTCATCTTAGACTACTAACTCAGGGGAGTATCAAAGCAACTACTCGGATCCCATTATCCTACTTCAATGGTAACAAAGACTTTCTGCCTTACTCAAAGAAGGTTGTTACTAAACAGTCCTTTGACTGGTTCTTCTTTACTAGGATGTTACATTTTACTAGATCACAGTTGGCAACTATTCTCATCTTGGGATTGCCAAAAGACACTTCATTTTCCTGATTATAACAATTTTCCTATCATTATTGATGGGTTTGAACTGTTTCTCATCACTTATTAACTTTCCATAATTTCCCACGCTCCCCTTTTGATTATAAATAACCTAGAATGTTAAAGGGAAATACATAAACCTACAAGCCCTTTGCTTAATCAATCTTCCGTCTCTCTTTCATTTTCTCCTATTTCCTCCTTACCAGAGTGCAATTTTCCTTGCTATTCCAATACTAAAATTTTCTAGAACTAGTTTCCTCAACTTTCGTTTTTCCTAGTCCAACAACCTAATACTATATAGGGGTTTGTCTATTACCCCAGGAAATATATTATCCCTACCTTACTTATGGTCTCAGCGTGAATCGAGAAAAGTGTCGACCATGCACTTTTACTAGCTACCTCATCCCCTTTTGGATTAGAAGTTCTATCATAGGGGATAATATATTGGTTTTACTTTCAGTCAACCTCAACTGTGACAAGAGTTGTTTTCAAGAACTAGAGAGGTTCCTCCCCTGCACCCAATTCAATGCG
The DNA here is from genome assembly GCA_013677275.1 of Gossypium schwendimanii. Lineage (NCBI taxonomy): Eukaryota > Viridiplantae > Streptophyta > Magnoliopsida > Malvales > Malvaceae > Gossypium > Gossypium schwendimanii. Next base: position 49,848 of record JABFAF010277637.1, read on the forward strand.
GCTCCCATGGTAACATGGTAGGGAAATCATGCCAGTACTGCTCACCTCCCGCCTCACCTTTCTCCTCTATCCCCTGACCAAACTTAACACAAGGGCCTTCCTTATCAGGCTACAACATTGCGACCAAGTATATCCATCGCTACGCCACTATTTCAATATGAATCCTACACTCTTCCCGTACAGTTGCTAATGTCATACTTGGGTTCTACATCCCCAAGGATCAGTGGGGTCATTCCTACTTCTTAATAATCATCAAATAAGCAAAATAACGTCGACATGACTGTATACTTGGCGAATAATAATGTTACACTACTTTTGTATTTCCTTTCTCTAACGTTTGTATTTTTAATTTATGTACTTACTTATCCCTTCCACATTCATCTTCTTGTATTTCCTAATTTATAGATTCGTTGTATCCTTTCAGCATGCATTTATTAGAATTTGTACCACCACATACACTTATTTATACTTTCTACGAAACTTTTAGTATACAACTAATGGTACTTACCTTTTCAATTCGCCAATCTAGGTGCATGCATCTACGAACTGCATGTGTACTCTTAACAATATTGAGGACTTAAGGGACTTAGCTAGTTCAATCATCTTGCACATAGTGGTACTTCTTTCAAGTCTTCTAGATTAGAGGATTGACTAAATCTATACTCTGATACCAAGCTTGACTTGTCTAACTTGTCCGTCAGATTCGGGTATAGAGCGTCATAATGGACCGATTTCACTTATACTTAATTTCTTATTTGCCTAAACTATTATAAAGCAGACCAAAGCTAAAAACTAATAATAAATCTTACAACAAATGCCTTAGTGGTACTTCTTTCAAGTCTTCTAGATTAGAGGATTGACTAAATCTATGTTCTGATACCACTAAAATTGTAACACCACAAGCTTGACTTGTCTAACTTGTCCGTCAGATTCGGGTATAGAGCGTCATAATGGACCGATTTCACTTATACTTAATTTCTTATTTGCCTAAACTATTATAAAACAGACCAAAGCTAAAAACTAATAATAAATCTTACAACAAATGTCTTAAGCCAATGAATGTTTAGATCCTCACAATTTTTGTTTCTAATAAGTTTATTTGTTTATAAAATAACTCTTAGAATTTAACTAAGGACTATCTGCCCTATAATCCAAATTCTAAGGATGATGTCTGGCTTCGTTATTATTGACCCCAAAATAAAGCCTTCAATGGTACCCCCTTCCTATGTGCATGAATTAAACTACTTGTGGAACTTGATCTCATCACTCCATCTGGCTTGGTCCCTCTTCTGAGTCATCGATCAAACTCAGAAGTCCTGCGAACATCAGACAAAATCTTGTAAGTTCAAAGGATCTTAGTGAGTACCTTTACGGCACCATAAATAAACCCTATGACACAAAGGTAATAAATGTAAAATAAACTACACAAAATAATTCCTTGCTCGCTCAAGGCAAGTGTTCTTTATCAGGGTGGTGGACTCCACCCAATCCTCCGTGCTACTCGGCTTACTATGAGTCCTATCCTTACGTTTCATATTTTTTATTTCATACACCGCACATACAAGGTGTTTGGTGACCTCTAGATTACTTAACTATAAGCTTGTTTTCCTATATTGTAGCTACATATTCGCTTTCTCATTTGCCCGTCCTAGGTTATTGGGACCTACCTTTCTTGGCAGATTTCCATGGTCGAACCAATCCTAGGCAAACTCTATCTTCATATACACTATTCTCGAAGGACTTATTGACATTATCGTATTGTACTGACCTTCAGTAGGCCTCACCCATCTAGTGAACCCATAAGTTATCATTCATGCAACTATGAAAGTCTCCCATCTTACTTGCTCGTTTTCTCTCTAACAAGTTATCTTTGTGGCGATATACCCAAAATAGACTTCCCCCATGAGGAATACAGACATTCTAACCCCTAGATAGAATCCTCATCCTTGGGGAACACTTCTCCATCCTCCCAAAGAGTTCACCTCTTGCTTGCAACTTCATAGAGCACTTCGTGGTAGCTCTTGGTTGTGGATCCTTTCTTGCGATCCTAAGGTAACTTTCTCTCTTACATCATCATAAGTAGGCTAGTTACGTACTGTCTAACTTCCTCAAATTCTTATTGGGTCCTCACCCATGCATTGTCGGCATTCACATCTACCTTTACTGATTGCATTACTTTTAGTGGATTCCTTATGACTCGCTTACTATACTTATGGTTTCACTTAACTCTTCTTCCACCTACGTGACTTCTCATCCTTGGCGCACTGATAGTATAACCCATGCTTGTGGTTCTGGCGGACTCTATGGGTTGTCTTAGTTGAGTTATGGTCTTATACCCTTCTCACCTCATTTCTCACATCCCAAAAAACTTATCCCGTGTTTATTATCCCGACAAACTTACCTCGTGTTTACTATCTCGACGGACTTACCAGTATTTACTGTCCCGATGGAATTACATGTATTTACTGTCCCGACAGACTATCTCTGTTCTGTGTTTACTATACCAGCATACTATATTTGTGGATTCCATTGAGTCTTTCATCGATGGTCTTACACTGATTCACCATCCTAGCGTACTATCTTATGATACCATGGAGTCTTTCATCCATGGTTTTACTCATCATAGCTGGCTTCTATAGCATCTTTCATCTATGGTCTTACACCATATACCTTATACCGTGTACCATGCTCTTATGACATCTTTCATCCATGGTCATACGCTATGTACCACATACTACACTTTCATAACTTCTTTCATCTATGGTCTTACTGTAATGGCCCAAATTTAAGGTTATCAGAATAGTGATTTCGTAACCACAAATCTGATTTAAAGAGAAAATTATTATTAATTTTTAATATTTATCGAGTGATTAGATATAAGTATTAGAGTATTGATAAGAAATTTTATTGATTGCATGTCTAAATTGCCTATTAGGACTTAATTGCAAAACTGGGTAAATATGAATTTTAGATGATAAAGGATTTATTTGAAGTGCATAATCAAAGTAGAGGTCCTTAAATAGTAATTAGACCATAAAATTTCCATAGAAAAAAATAGGCATGCATAGATAAAAATAACTAAAGTTTTAATGAAGGGTATTTTAGTAAATAAATAATAAAAAGAATAAAAAGGGAAAAAGATGGCAAAAATATCATCTCCTCCATAGCTTGCTACTGAATTTGGAAAGACACCATAGCTAGGAATTTCACACTTTTTCAAGCTCATAGTAAGTGATTCTAAGCCCCGTTTTTAATGCTTTTTACGTTTTTAAAATCCCGATAGCTTAATTTAGCTTATTCTAGCGATAATTTAACCTAGGGTTTATATTTGGAAAAATAC
>JABFAF010277655.1:0-18151 GCA_013677275.1 Gossypium schwendimanii
AGTAGATATAAATAAAATTATTATTTAGGTTTAGGAAATTTGTTTGGATGATTTTAATTTTCTATTTGGGGTAAAGGGTGAGAAGCAAAAGTTTTAGGGGGAAATAAAAATTTTAGGGTTGAGAGTAAATTTTTTTTAGGGGGGGATGGGTTTAGGGTGAAAGGGAGTGGGATGGGAGGGGAGTAAAAGTTATAGGGGAAGTGGGAGGAAGTAAAAATTTTGAGAGGAAAGTGAAAAGGTTTGAGAGTTTGGGGTAAAAATGTAAAATATTATAGTTTAATATTCGGTTTATTCGAATTATTTGAGTTATTCAAATTCGAAACCAAATTCATCGAACTCAAAATTCGAAAAAAAATTCGAGTTGACTTGAATAACTCGATTAATTCGAATAACTCGATTCGTTTAACTCGAAATTCAAATTTTTTTTTAATTTTTTCGAGTCGAATAGAGTTTTACTCACCCCTATTATCAATATACCAAATATTAACCATTAAAAATACGTATTAAATTAAGATTACACTATCCTATAAGTTATTCAAATTAAGTTTTTTTTTATCATCCAATTATTAAAAAAGATACATGATATATTTTTTAATATTTTTCTTTTAACTGCTGCTAAAAATTGATGAAGGAATGGCGTGGAATTAGAAAAGAAAAGACCTTCGGAAACAAGGTTATGCTGAGGTCATTATTCAGTCAAATAACCTTGACAATGTTATCCTTATCCGCGAAAGCAAGCTTAATGGTCCAAAAAGCTCTCTAATAAGGAGGATTCAACAAATTCTAGCCTTTGAAGAGAAGTGGTCCTTGAATTATGTTCCAAGAGAGACTAATCGGGTAGTAGATGCTTTCGCAAAAATGGCTTTGATTAGTGATGAAATTTTGCACATGTTTGAGAAACCTTCCTTAGAGATTAAAGAGATCTTGAAGGAAGATTGCACTTTTGATAACTTGTCTATGACCTACTCTATGTAATTCATTGTTCTATTTTACCAAAAAAAAAAAAACCATGAATTTCTGTTTAAGATTAAACAAATAAAAACTAAATATTAAAAACCCCAAATATTTAAAATTAAACCTTAAAAACCATCAAAGCTTTTTTATATCAACCCCCAACCTTGGTAAATAGTCTTCTGGCTGTAGGTAAAAACTATTGTGTGTTGGAAAATATAAGTATCACATATAATAAAAGTAATTACATGTTATTATTTATTATCATAAAAAGTTAGCTCAAGTTAAAAGTGATTTAATTTTATTAAGATTTATTGGGTTTTAATTATTAAATAAAGTATAAGTCAAATATGTATAGATACTCTAGTAACTAATTTCTAATTAATGATGTGTTGATTAGAAATTAGGCTAATGTGCAAAAGTTATATATTAGGGTTATGGTCCCCAAATTACACATATATAACTTTTCTAATATCCATTTTTAGAAAATAGAAAGCCACCTTCTCAAATAACTTGTTTCAAGAAATTCATGGAGTCAGGTACGCTTCCACATCTAGTTCTGTTCTTGATGATTTGAAATGATAGATCTTGGTTTAGAGTTTTAAGTTTATATTGGATCTTGTTTCTACGGTTCTAACAAGTGGTGTCAGAGTCTCATCATGTTGAATAATTGAGAATGAATTGATTCTTTATTATTTTTGGATTGATTCGTTTTTCAAACTTATGGATTTGATATTTCGATTATGTACTATGTTGAATCTTTAAGATTCTAGATAAAATTTCGGGTTTTGATTCTTTAAATTAAAGTTTTAGGGTTTTATAAATATAAATTGGTTTAATATTTGCATATGCTATTTGAAGGATAAAAGTTTATAATTTATGCAGCTCTTGATTAACTTTTTAATCTGTCGTCCAATTGCTTTACCAATTGCCATTAATTCTATTTCAATTTACTACTGTTAAGTGCGATCATCCCTCGAATTTGCTCATTTTTGCTGCAATTTCATCCATATTTGTTTTACCAATCCATCTAAATATCAACTTTTTACCGTTCATAAAGCCGCTGCCATGCTCCTTGAAAGCCGTTGTCGTGCCTTCAATTTCTGTTTCCATCTTGTTTTTTTTTTTAACTTCAAACAACCATATAGTTTATACTGTTGGATTATTAATGTTTTATGATTGTGATGTCATGTGTATGTGTCATGGGTTGTGTATGGGAGCCCGTAACCATGACTCACTTATGCGATCCATCGTGTTCAAAGGAGGTCATTTAGCCCAATCGGACTGGCCTGCTGCTTGGAGAGATTGAAAGCCCATCTACGAAGCTTGGCAAATATGGAATGTGATTTTTAAAGATATGTAATTCTAGACATTAAATGTAGTCTTTAAAAGATACAATTCTGTAATATTAGAGATTTGATTTCTAGATAGCTTTTAATCTTAGCCATTGACGTGAGGGAGTATGTGCAAGATTTTATCAAACTCATGCTTTAAATCTCAGATATGGGTGAGAAAGAGGTGTTCTTTTCCTTCATGGATAGGTTGAAACCATGGGTAAAGCAAGAGTTGTAACGCCAAGGAGTCCAAGAGCTTACCAAGGCCATGTCTATAGCAGAATCGTTTATCAAATTTGGTGGGAAGAAAGGCAAGCCTAAGTCTTCCAAGCCCAAATTCAAACCAAAGGGCAATGGTATGGGAGACAAAGAAAAACCCTGCTAAGAATGGTAACTGTAAGAAGCCTTGGGACAAAAAGAAGAATGGGCCTATAAGTTGCTTCCATTGTAATGGTCCACATATGATTAACGACTATCGGAAGAAGGCCACACTATCTGCTATGGAAGCAAAAGAGTGAGTCAGATGAGGAAGATAACAATCTTGGTTCGATACTAGAGGGTGTCGAAAATAAGACGGGTCATGGGGTGATATTTGTAGACATCATAGTGGCCTACAGAAAATTGAATGCTCTTGTCGACACAGGTGTGTCTGATTTGTTCATGTTTGAAGAGGCTGCTTGTAAGCTTGGCCTCAAGATCGAAAATGAGTCGGGTCAGATCAAAACGGTGAACTTAGAAAGTGTTCCAATCAAGAAGGTGGCAAAGGGAGTGGATCTCAAACTTGGCGATTGGACCGGTAAGGCATCCATTAAGGTAGTACCACTTGATTACTATGATTTTGTGGTTGGATTAAATTTTTTTGATTGGGTTAATGCATCTATTGTTCCTTCTGGTAATTACATGGTGATTTCGGATTCGAACCATCAATGTATGGTGAGGATGATAATGAAGGGAAACATGGAGAGAAAAATATTTTCGGCAATCCAATTTACTAAAGGAGTATGAAGAGATGAAGTCTCCTATTTAGTCACCTTGAAGATCGAGAAAATCGTTAAGTTCGTTGGTGAGATCCCGAAGGAAGTGAGCTAAGTGTTGCAATCTTTTCAGGATGTGATGCTCGCCTAGTTGCCTAAGAGTTTCCCACCCAAGAGGGAGGTGGACCACAAGATCGAGTTAGCATCCAACATGATGCCGCCAGTAACGACCCTATATCGTATGTCTCCATCGGAATTAGAAGAGCTGCGAAAACAATTGAAGGAACTTTTAGATACGGGATTCATTAAGCCATCTCAATCTCCGTATGGTGCGCTAGTGTTGTTTCAAGAGAAACATGATGGGTTGTTGAGGATATGCATCGATTATCGAGCTCTAAGTAAGATCACTGTAAAGAACATGTACCCTATTCCCTTTATTGTAGGTTTGTTTGATCAACTTGGATTTGAGATTGGGGTACCATCAAGTTTAGATAGTTGAGGGGGACGAGCCAATGACTACTTATGTGACGTGGAATGGTTCGTATGAGTTCCTTGTGATGCCCTTTGGACTCACGAATGCCTTAGCTACATTCTACACCCTAATAAATAAGGTATTTCAACCTTTCCTTGATTGTTTCATGGTTTTTTACCTTAATTATATTGTGGTGTACAGTAAGTCACTCAAGGAACATGTGGAACATTTGAAGAAATTGTTCCAAACTTTGATAGAAAATGAGCTTTTTGTCAAAGAGGAGAAGTACTCGTTTGCCCAACGAGAGGTACCATTTCTAGGCCACATTGTGGGAGGTGGCAAGATCCGGATGGAAAAGAGCAAGATTCAATACGTTTTTGAGTGGAAGCCTCCAACCAAGGTGACGGAGTTGAGATCTTTTCTTAGGTTGGCGAATTACTATTGACGCTTCATCGAAGACTACTCTAAAATTACTGCACCCTTGACGGACATGTTGAAAAATGGTAAAGTATAAGATTGGGATCCATAATGTGAGAGGGCCTTTAATCAATTGAAGCAAATGATGATGAGGGAACCCGTACTTGCTTTATCGAATTATTCAAATCCTTATAAAGTACGCACGGATGCATCGGGTTATGCCATTGGGGGAGTACTGATGCAAGATGGGCATCCAATTTCTTTCAAAAGTCAAAAGCTTAATAAGATGGAGCTGAGGTACGCGGTCTAAGAAAATGAGATGACCACTATGGTGCATTGCTTGCGCACATGGAGGCATTACTTACTGGGTTCCATGCTCGTGGTCTTTACCGATAATATTGCCAACAGTTATTTTCTAACCAAAAAAAAATTGTCTCTCAAACAGGCTCGTTGGCAAGTTTTCGTAGCTGAGTTTCATTTTATGATGGAGTATAAGTCGGGGAGTGCCAGTACTATGGCTGATGCACTTAACCGAAAGATGAAATTTGCGGCCGTTAGCCAACTCGATGGTTCCTTTTTAAAGCGTATTCGAGAGGGATTGTCCCATGATCCTGCAGCCAAAAACTTGATTGAGCTTTCCAATGAGGGGAAAACAATGAGATTTTGTCTTGATAAGGAGTTGGAAGTTATGAAGGAGTGCCATGACTCGAGATGGGTGGATCCAAGAATGCACCGCACCTTGGCCCTTTTAGAGGATCATTACTATTAGTCTCACATGAGTGATGATGTGGAGACTTATGTAAAAACTTGTCTAGTATGCCAACAAGACAAGGTTGAGTTAAGGACTCCGACCAGTTTGCTACAACCCTTGCTCATTCTGGAAAGACCATAGGAGAGTGTATCCATGGATTTTATTGTTGGTTTGCCTAATTTTAAGGGTTTGCAAGTATTCTTGTTGTGGTGGACAGGTTTTTGAAGTATCCGATGTTTATTCTAGCTACCAAGGAGTGCCCTGCTTAGAAGGCATCCCGCTTGTTCCTTAGACATGTACCAAGGAGTGCCCTACTGAGAAGGAGCCCGCTTGTTCCTTAGACATGTGGTGAAATATTGGGGAGTACCATTGTCTATCATCAGTGATTGAGACGGGCGATTTATAAGTCGGTTCTAGACAGAGTTGTTCAAGTAGATGGGCTCATACTTAAAATTTTCCACTAGCACACATCTAAAAACCGAAGGGCAAATTGAACGAGTGAATACGTTGTTGGAGACATATCTTCGGCACTATGTGAGTGCCACACAAAGGGTTAGCCAAAGTTATTGGATGTGGCCCAATTTTCATGCAACTTGTAGTGAACTGGGGCAATGAATCAAAGTCTGTTTGAGATAGTGACGGGCCAACAACCACTTAAACCCAACACTATTGTGACCCGTTACACAAGACAGAATCCAGCAACTTATCGATTTGCGAAGAATTGGTAAGAGAAGAATGACTTGGCTAGAGCTTGTTTACACAAGGCAAGTAAGCGTAACAAGAAGTGGGTCGATCAAAATCGAAGAAATGTGCAATTTCAAGTGGGTGATTTAGTCCTTGCTAAACTACACTTGATTTTGTGACATACTATTTGCACAAAGGGCTTGTGCGAAAGTATGAGGGGCCGTTTCGAGTTGTGAAGAGAGTAGGCAAGGTGGCCTACAAGCTTGAGTTGCCAGCAAAGCTCAAAGTCCGCCCAGTGTTTTATATGATTATGCTTAAGCCATTCCATGGGAATCAAGAGGATCTAAATAGAGGCAAGTCTGAATGAGCACCAATAGGGGTAAAGGTCTCCTACGATCGTGAAGTTGAAAGCTTCGAGGCAAATCATGTGATCAGACAAAAGTACCATCGACTGCGGCATGAATACTTAGTTCGATGGAAGGGACTTCCCAACAGTGAAGCAAGTTGAGAACCTGTCGAGGCATTGTGACAGTTCCAAGGAAAGATAGACCAGTTCCATAAGGAAGACATGACGAGGGCGTTGCTAAAACAAGTGAGGGAGAATGTCATGGGTTGCACATGGGAGCCCGTAACCATGACCACTTGTGCGATCCATCATGTTCAAAAGAGGTCATTTGTCCCAATCGGACTGGCCCATTGCTTGGAGAGATTGAAAGCCCACCTACGAAGCTTGGCAAATATGGAATGTGATCTTTAAAGATATGTAATCCTAGATATTAAATGTAATCTTTAGAATATATGATTCTGTAATATTAAAGATTTGATTTCTAGATAGCTTTTAATCTTAGCCATTGACGTACTTTGATCTGTATTGTTGATTTTTGAGAGGTTCAACTATAAATAGAGGCCTATCCACCTTATTGTAATTTATTCAGTTATTAATAAAATTTTGAGAGCATTCACTCAAACTTTTCTCTCTAGTATTCTTTCTTTTCTGTGGCTTTTGTTCATCTTTCGAGTTCATTCTTATTTTGTTCTTCCGCTGTTCTTCGTGGGTGTCTTAGAGGAATTGTGTTAAATCTTCAATTGTTGCGAGTTAGGCTGCTTAGGCATTTTTGGAGCAAATAAACTGCCTAAGGCTGCACAGATCGTGTGGAAAAAAATCTAAGTCCGTGACATATGTATGTATGGCCTATTGAACTTTTCTAGGTTATTATAATTTATTTGATAAATATACTATTGTTGGGATTTTGGGTGGTCTACCTTATTTGGTCACTGATTTTCATACCCTTTTTACTTTTCTCTATGATTTGCATATGGTAAGTGAAAAATTCATAACAAACATGCAGTTCATACTTTGGGAATTTGAGTTTTTGTTGAATTTTTTCTTTGGTTTCTTTGTTCCGTTGACGTTTGATTACCAGTTTTGGATTTGTTTTTCCCTCAAAACATGTTCTATTGTTGTTTGTTTATTTGCATATTCATGTTTTTCTTTTCTGGGAATTTTGATGTTGGATGCTTTAGTGTAAATCTAAACGAATTATGTTTTTTAAGCATCAGTCATGGCATCATAATGATGAAATTGTTTAGTCGGTAAAAAAAATTGTTTTCATTCAATGACTAATTCATCATCATTTTTTTTAATTAAATCAATCAAAATTAAGGTTTTATCTTCTGATGGTGGTGTTAAGACAACCTTATTTTGAGTTATTTCAGAATCTATAAAGCAATAAAAAAATTTTTAGTTTTGACTTTTACTGTTATGGAAATTTTAAATTTGAATATTGGTATATTTATATATTTTTTAAAACAACTTAATTGAAATAATAAGTTGCCAAAGTGACCTATGTTATTGAAATTATTTTGTTTTAAAATATAAAAGTTCGGGTGCATGTAACTTAAGTTACATTAGTATTGATCGGCCCAAAGGAAGGTTAATATTTAACAAAATTACATGTGCAACTATGGTAATAAACTTGTGACGATTATTCAATTTTACATATGAGCAATAAACCGATCCAAATGAACATTTATTATTCGACATGTTTTTATTGTCAATCTTTGATTACTACAATAAGATATCACTTACAAGTTAATATTTTTGTCCAAAGATGAAATATTAATGGAGTATATGATATCTTGAGATGAGATTTACCTTTATACAAATTATTTTGGTTTAAATTTGAAATATTTTGAAATAAATAAATTCAGATTTTGGCTTTGGTTTTGGAATTTAATTAAGGATATCTAATATTTTAAATAGATTAGTTGAAACAAAATGACACCAAAGTGACATGTTTTGTGTAGATTATTTTATTTAAAATATCAAGATAATTATATATTTTTGTGATTCATGTGTTTATTAATTGACCCAAAGGTAAGTTAATATTTGGCAGAATTTGACAATTATTAGGTACTTTATGTGAGTAATGAGTTAGTCTAAAGATTGATTCATTGTTTGACATAATTTATTGTCAATGTTTTATTGTTATAACAAGAGTATCACTTACTGTTAATATTACTGTCCAAAGACTTGATATTAATGTTGTGTTTGGTATCTTGATATGAGATTAACCACTATTTTGAATTTATTGTTTACTTATGGATATTTTGTGAACTTGTTTTTATCTATTTTGTTTTATATTCAGCTAGTTCATCTGTAATGCCCCAACTTTCTCAAGTTTGAATTGCTAAAATTACATTAAATAATTTGATTTGGGTTGGTGGTTAAGTGCTTTGAATGTTTGCTTTAAGTTCTGAGTTTGATTCACTTGTTTTTTGGAAATTTCCCATTAATTTTGAATTAGGTTAGACTTCAGTCATAGGGCTTATCTTTCGTTTTTGTGAGTTTGCTGACAAGAATGAGTCTCCTAGTTCGGTGGTAAGGTTTCAGCCTATCTGGGGGTCTTGAGTTTGAGTCTTGTTGTGCGCAAAGGTGAAATTCTTTTTGTTTCTCTGCCCATTTGGTGGTAGTTGAGTTAAATTTGAACTCTAAATAATCTGGTGGGTTAATATATTATCAGATTATCTTGATTTTATTCTGGTTCTTTTTTTTCCAAAAATTATCAAAACCTCCCTAATTTTCCTCCCCCACTTATCGTCCAATTTTCCCTCTTTTGACACACGTTCTTTTTTTTTTTTCTTTTTCTTTATTTCTTTTTGTGTTCTTTCTTCTTCTTTTCTTATCATTTTTATATCTTGTTTTGCTGCCATATTGTTTTTGTTTTATAATCGTTGTGTGGTGTTCGTTTGTTTGATCGCAATCCAAGTATAGCGTAAGTATCGTTGTATCAATTTCTAATATTAAGTTTTAATTTGTTCCTTGAGCAAGGTAGGAGTTTTAAATGGTGTTTAATTCTTGCTCTTTGTCATTTTGATCATTTTTGTGATCTTTGATTAGGTGAAGGTTGTGAGATTCGTGATCCTCCAGCAAATTAGTTGACTTTTGGCCACTGTTTTTACGAGGTAAGTGCTCGAATATCAATTTTGAAGATTGATTTTAGTAAGAGAAATTACCAAAGTTAGATGACGGTTTAATTTTTGGTTGTTAATTGGTATGATTTAATGTATTATGTAGGATTTAGGAGTACTTTATTGTGTGGTTAATTAGGAAAACATCAAGTGTGTGTTTCTAACCCCAAAACATCGAATTGAAATTTAAAAATTCTAAAAAAATAAGTTGTTTTTGAACTGCAGTTTACATTACACGACTGTGTGGCTGGCCGTATGCACCACATGGGCATGTGGTTGGTCGTGTGCCAGGCCATGTGGAGCACATGGGTGTGTGCGATTACACATGTAGAATAAGTATAGCATGTGGGCCACATGGCCTGGCCTTTTGGACCATGTAGACCATACGAACGTGTGAGCCCATTTAGGTCAGTTTGTTGGGCGCAATCAGGCTGGATATAAGACTTTGAAATTGGATTTGTAATTGTTTTGTGAGCATGTAAAACCATAAAATCTGTAAGTTTAAGTATTAGTATGTTAGAAAGCATAACCTAGCTTAATAAACTCTATGTAGGCTATATGGTATGATCTGTGATAATGACATTTACGTATACATGTCATATTTATATTTGTTATGAATATATGTTATCATGATTATGTATATGCATCGGGTTGGGATTTGATATGTGTTGGAGGAAGTGTGTTTAGGCAATACTGCTGCATTTTTTACGGTATATCCGCAATATTTATCTGGTAGCTCAGCTACAAAATTTTTGAATGGCATACTACCACATATTGGTGTGATTGGATAGATGGACTCTTTAGTCCTATTTGGTGTGATTGGTAGGACGGAGTTAGTGTGTAGCGGATGAAGGTAGGAATTATTTTGTTCTGATATATGCTTTTGTACATGTGAAATTTTGTTTTGTTTATTCTGATAAATGCATTTAAGCATGTTTTGATATAAATTTTGTATGTGCGTCAAGGCACACACTGGGCTTGTAGCTCACTTTATTTTACTTCTTTTTAGGTAATCCTTAAACTTAGGATTTGACAGCAATTCTAGAGCATGGTTCAATTATTTGAACTTTAAGTATGTTTGAACTTTATGACGGGCTTTACAGACTTTTAAATTAATTGTTTTATTTTTGGGACATTTTCTTTGGTTTTTGGTTTTTTGCATATATATATATTTCTAATTGGTATTTTTGACAAGTCGGCATAATCTATGAAACTTAATGTTTTTTAAAAAATAATAACATAATAACTCTAAGGTTTTTCTACTACAAAGGTTTGAACCTAAATATGGTGTTTTATGAATTGAGTAGTTAAAGCGGTATGGGTTTGTTTCAAAATAATTAATAAAACAATATATTTCAAGATGCACTCATATGAATTTTTGGTAACAACAATACTACTAGGGAGAGATGGATATAATTCCTGTTTAACATGTTTTTCGATTCAAAACGTAAGTTTTGTATAAAAATAAACGGTCAAGATTTTAAATATCGATGTAACCTTCATAATCTGACCGTAACGCCTAGGCCGAGTTTGGGGTGTTACATTTGGTAGTATCAGCGTCAAGTTCAAAACTTGATTGTGAATTTTAGGTTCAAAATATTTTTTTGAAAAAAGAAATTACTCTGAATTATTCAGAATTTTGATTGAATTTAATATTTTGATATTTTTAAAGTTAAACCGAGACTCCGTCACCGATTCAAGTAAAAAACTTTGAACTTTAGATAAGCTTTAAATTCTTTTACAATTAGTTACTTTAGAAAAACTGTTTGCCTTTAGAGATTGTAGCAAATTAAACATTCTCTAAACTTTGATAACTAACTCTGATAAAACTTTAGATTTAGGATTTTTAAAACCTAAGCTAGTTCATAAAACTCTGAAATTGAAGATAAGATAATGAATGCACGAAGAACTCGAGGACGTGGTACTAGTGGGTGTGGTGGTTGTCTTCGAGGGGCTTGAGCTGAGCCATATTTTATGGGCAGTATGCCCAATTTGGACACAAGTGAGACTGTTGGGATACCTATTGTTAAAACTGTGTCTTGGGCTCAAACTGTTGGGGATGACTAACTGTCCCAAGCTATGTTGAGAATGTTAGAGAGGGTCGTTAGGACCCACACTGGATCTGGGAGCCGAAGGTCGGTAATTAAACGAGTCTAGTCTAATAGGGCAAGGTTATTTAGAGTTTTTGTAGGAATCGCCCAACTGTGGTTGAGTACTAGTTGGAGGCCATAGAAAGAATAATGAACGATTTGGACTGCACCCTCCAGCAAAAACTGAAGGGTGCAGTATCTTTGCTTCATGATGAAGCATATCAGTGGTGGCAAACCGTTGAGCATGGCATCCAGCCTGAGCGTGTGACTTGGGATTTCTTTCAGAACGCCTTCCAAAATAAGTATGTCGGGGTGAAGTATATTGAGGCCTGTAGACATAAGTTTATTAGGCTGACTCAGGGTGAGAGATCTGTGGCTGAGTATGAGGCCAATTTTTTAGACTGAGCTATGCTCAGAGTTTGGCTAATATAGATTATGATAAAAGTGTTCGGTTTGAGGACGGACTGAGGTATGACATTAAGGTATTAGTAGCTCTGCAACGGGAGTGAGTATTTGAAACTTTGGTGGAGAAGACAAAAATCACTAAGAAAATTAAGCATGTGGAGCGCGAGAAGAGGGATAAGGAGAGGGGTCAGAATAAGAATAAGAGGGACTCGGGTCCTTCTAGTTCTGTTTAACGGCTTATGAAGTGAGACAGGGTTGATAGACCTCAACAGGTTGAGATGACTACCAGGGTTGAATGACTTCCAATTTGTAGGTATTGTGATAAACACCATTCGGACGAGTGTTGGAGGAAGATTAGAGTTTGCTTCAAGTGTGTGTCTACTCAGCATCAGATCATTGAGTGCCCTCATTTGGTTAAGTGGTGCGAGCTTTAGTTTAGGATCAGATTCAGCCTTAGAGGGCAATTTAGCAGCCTGCTAGGGGTCGTGGTCAGTTCAAGGGTGGTAATGGAGGTGGTCATAGACAGAGGACACTGGGCATAGGTGTGATACAGACTAAGGTGAGACAACCAACTTTGGTATATGCGATGAGGTGCCACAATGATAAAGATGCGGCCGATGTGATAACTGGTACGTTTACTATACACTCGCATTCTTATTTTACTTTAATTGATAGTGGTTCTACACATTCATTTATTTCTAGTAGTGTGTTTAGTAATTTAGGGATTTTGGCTGAGGATACTAGTAGTGAGATTTCTGTGATTAGCCCATTAAGGCAGTCAATTCGATTTAGTAAGGTATTTAAGAGGTGTTCACTTAAGGTTCAGGGTTTTATGTTTCCGGTTAATTTGATGGAGTTGTTGTACAGATAGTTCAATTTGATATTGGGTATGGATTGGTTGGTGGAGCATCAGGTTGGCTTGGATTGTGTTTCTAAGAGGGTGACTCTAAAGGTTGGGGATGGTGAGGAGGTTGTGACGATTGGCGAGCGTCGAGATTACCTCCCTAATGTGATATCTACTATTGTAGCCGAGAAGTTGGTCCGAAAAGGGTGTGATGCGTATTTGGCTTATGTGCATGACACGAGTGTTGTAGGTTCAACTATGGAAGGGATTCGAACCATTAAGGATTTTTCTGATACTTTTCCTGAGGAATTGTCGGGGTTACCACCGGATAGGGAGGTCGAGTTTAGAATTGAGGTTTTGCATATGAGCATGTTTTAATATAAATTCTATATTATCATAGAATAGTTATAAAGTTTTCGTGACCTCTGCCACTTCTGGCTTCCTAATTCTTTCCTCAAGATGTCCATGAAATTAACTAAAAATTTGACTAAGGCAAGTGCACCTATCAGTTAATAGTATAGCTAAAAATTTGACTAAGGCAAGTGCACCTATCAATTAATAGTATAGCTACGGTAAGGAAAGATATTGTTCCCACGAAGACTAAAAATATTAGTAATTACCGTCTTTCTATTATTTAACCGATAAATTCGAGTGATTGATTGAAAAATAAAATTAACTAAATTAATTGCTAGTGAACACGACAAAAAATAAAACAGGAAAATAATTGAATAATAACCAAGAAGCGAAACAATACCCAGGAAAGAATTCACCTAGATTTCATCTGTTACTATTAATCTAAATTACGCAAATCCTTTACTTAGTATCTTGATCCGTAGAAATCCCTAAATTATGCTAATATCTCTTTCGAGAGTAAGAGCAATTGACTCTAGGTTGATTAATTCAAATTTTTTTCTAATTAAAAACCCTTATTATTGCATTAACTCGATTTATAGATTCCCCTATTAGATTTGACTTTAATTCGATAGATTTATGTCGTCCTATTTCTATGATTGCATGCAACTCCATTCAATTACACAATATCTACTCTTAAACTCCTCTGATTTAAGCACATCAAATATGGATCAATAATCTAGAAATATCAAACCAAAAATTAAGCACACATAATTAAGAACAAGAAACTAAGTATTTATTGCGTAAAATAAAAATCAAAAGACAGAATTCATCATAGGGTTCATCTTCGTAAGTATTTAGAAAATTAGTTTATGCTTAAAAATAAAAACATCCAAGATACAGTATAACTAAAAGAAACAAAGATACTCATGATAATCTCCTAAGAAATCAACTGGGAATCTTCAATCTTGATCGAAATCTGCTTTAGAGTCGGCTTTAATGGTGTTTTTCGAGTTGTTTTCATGAATATTCTATTACGACTCTCTCCTATCTTCTTATTTTTGTCATATATATGTCTTAGAATGCCCGAAAAACCTAAAAAAACACGATTTCCCCTAGTTTAGGATGCAAATCCATGCAATCGACAAGACCTACCATATGGTCGTGTGATAGCCTATGTGGGTCACACGACCATGTGGAATGGGTCATCTCGTATGTCTTGTATAGCTTGCTTCGATTTTTCGATTTTTGCTTATTCGCTCATTTTGCTCTCAAATGATCTATTAAGCATAAAAGTATGAATTTAAAGGATTAGGAGTAGGGGCGAGCAAAATCTGATTCGATTTAAAAAACTCGATAAAAATTCAAATTTTAAATTAAATAGTTCGAGTTATTTGAGTTAATTGAGTTATTTGAACCAACTTGAATAAAAGATCAAAATTTTTGGTTTAACTTGAATATGAATTACAGAATTTGAGTTATCCGAAAATCTAAATAAGAAAAGGCAAAACTATGTCGTTTTGATAAATGTTTATCTTTTCTAAAGTTAAAAGTCAAAGCTATTAAGGTAAAAGGCAAAACAATGTCATTTTGATAAATGTTTGCCCATTAAGTTAAAAGGCAAAACCATTATATTGTTTATGTAGTTAAATAATCTTGTACTTCGTCTACTAGTTAAATAATCAGTCCATGTGAACGCAACATTGAGTGTAAATGATAGGATTCATCAACTCAACTCGGCTTGACTCGAAATTTTTTGACTCGATTCGATTCGATTTGAAAAAATTTCAAATTGAGTTCGGTTGATAAAATAAGATTCGTTAACTCGACTAACTCAAAATTTTTTTACTCAATTCGACTCGACTCAATCAAATACTCACCCCTAATTAAGATCATAAAATTCACAATTAACATCGAATAATCACCCAAAAATGCATTAAGAATAAGGTTAAAACATGTTAACTCGAAATCTGTTCGTGCGTTTTCTTGACTAACAACATGTGACATTATTTGGTTGTTCACTAATCAAACTTCATAAAGCTTATCCTTGTCTTTTTGGGAAATTTAATCTTCATACTGAAAGTTATAATCATCATCTTAGCCATTCTCATGATGGGACGCCGAAAAATGACATTATAAGCCATTGGATGGTCTACCACAAAGAACTAAACATATTTCGTCGTGGTGTGCTTGCCATCCCCTAAGGTCACAAGTAAAGTAATGTATCCCTTTACCTCCACAGGATGGTTTGCAAAACCATACAATAGGCTCACCCTCCTCAAATTTTGCTCATTCAATCCCATTTTCTGGTAAGCATCCCAAGTTAACACCTTTACGGCACTACCACTATCAACTAATATTCTCTTCTCCTTAAACCCTGCAATAGTTGCTGACATAACCATTAGGTCATTTCCTTCTTCATTATATACCAAGTCATCATCTTTATCATTAAATTGCACCTTCCATTTTTATTGCTGATGCAGCCTTTTCGATGAGCTGACAAACATTACACTTCTAAATCTAACCTTTCTCTTTGTGTTAGAGGTCGTCTAGTCTTCATTTGTACCAATTACCACATGTATTGTTCCTCTAAACTTTTTCTTACCCTTGGCTTCGCATTGCGAGCTCTAACCCAGCTGAATAGTATCCTGAGCCATAAAACCTTTTAGCTCGCCATTCCTAACCGTTTCTTCAATAGCATCCTTCAAAGAAGAGCAATCCTCAGTCTTATGTCCCCCGTCGTTGTGAAAAGCACACCTATCCCTCAAGTTAGATCTCTATACATTACGTTGCATGGGTAGAGGACTTCGTAAAATGCCTAAACTTTTAACTTGGCTAAGGATATAGGCATGTGTAGCATTTAAAAGAGTATAAGTTTTAAATCTACCAATAGGGGGAAACCTTATTGTGTGCTTAGGTTGAGATCTTTGAAATGCTCTTGACGATTCATTTTATGAATGACCCTTCTATTGTCCCTCATCTTTTACATGTAAAGCTTGAAAAGGCAAACCTTAACAACTGCGGCCTCCCTCTCGGTTTCGAATCTCTCTGGAACATATTAAGAGTTTTTCTCTTAATTTCTTTTACTTTAGTGAACTTATGGGCCCTCTTATACAAATCCTCTAAACTTTGTGGCCTATTATTAGTAAACGAATATTGCACATGCTCATTCTGAACACCCATGATAAAAGTATCAATGGTCCACTGATCCTCTAGGTTCTTTGTATTTAACGTCGCTCCTTAAAAACGCTTAACATAATCCTATAGGGATTCTCCCTCCTTTTGCTTTACAAACATCAAACCCATAAAAGGGCTCATTATTGTCCTATGAGCCTGAAACCTTCTCAAGAACATTTGACCCAATTGTGAAAAACTCTGGCTGGAACCCTGTGGGAGAGACAGATATCAATCTTTTGCACTTCCCTTAACGGTTGTTGAGAAGGCCTTGCACTTCGCAATGTCAAAAGTCCCCTAGCACATTCATATAATCATTGTACTATATGAGATGTGCTTTAGGATCTTTTCTTCTTTTGAAAATTTCCTTTGGAACTTTAAATTCGACTGGTAAGCCCATAGTTGCTGCCTCGGGAGCCAGTTCATTATCAGAACAAAACAACCAATCCATATCTCGGGTAACAGGATGCAAAACCCGTAGATCTCTACGTAGAGCATCCATTTCATTCTGCCACGATTTTGCATGTGCCTCTACATCCTCCTCCTAGGCGAGCAGAGCGTTATCTTAAAGATCAGAATTGTCAAACTGCATCTTCCTCTTCAACTTTTCATTATGTCTTAACAATTATTACTAAAATGTTTGTTACTGCTCGAACCTAGTACTTTGAAAGCCATCTGCTCCTCCATCAACCTTAGCTCCTCTTGAAGAGCGAATAACTATTGTAGTGATGCCTCCTAATCAAAGGGAAATGACAATCCTTGACTAGAATGAATGTTTAGATCGAAAGAATTGGAGGCCTCTACATGAGCCAAGTTACCCAAATTTTTTGGCTGATCAGCAAGCCAACCAACAAATAGGTCCATTTCACTAGGTTGATTGTCAGTGCCAGAACCTCTTGCTTGTCCTGTAAAAAAATTTATAGGGAAATTCTTATTGGGGTTAGCCATTTTGGTTTTTTAGCAATCTGAAGATTTGAAGGTCAAAAGTCTATCCATGCTCACCATACCAAATTGTTGGTGTTTTTATTTGTCATCTTTAGATGATAAAGTTGTGTATTTATATGATATGGTTATTGTTCATTATGTGATATCCTAGGTATGTTCCATACATGCCAACATGTATCCTACTCTAGGTTTAACAAGTGTTTATACGACGAGGGTTTGCCTATGTAGTGACATGCGAACCTATAATGTCATACAAGCTTGATGTGCGAGCTTGGTATGCGAACCATAATGTCATGCAAGCACAATGTACCCAAACTCGATTGGATCTAGGTCAGTAATGATAAGTATCATAACACACTCTATGTTTGTTTAGGAATTCTTTGATTTTTGCATTGAATCTGAATAGAAGCCTCGTTCTTGCTCATCTACTAAAGAAGCCATCAATAGTAGTAGCAACAAATAAGATCACTGTCTCAGAGCAAGGGGAGGTTGTTTGCCTTAGTTCAAGCAAATTGCAAATTGAAGCAACTCCAAGTGCCTTACGTCCTGCAAATAGTTCATGAAAAATAGAAGCTTCAAACATAATAAGGTGAGGTTAGAAAAAAGATACGTTACTGAGATGAGAGAAAGTAGAAAGAAAGTAAAAATAATTAACTCTTTTGAGGGTTTTTTTCTCATGTCACAAAGCTAGGACCAAAATTGCAACCCGTAAAAAAAATTGAAATATCTAAATGAGAAAAAAAAAATTATTATGGTATTGAAGGTTAATTTTCTATTTAAGGTTTTTAAAGTAGTTTTTTTCTTTTTCTAAGTAAGCAATTTTTTTTGTTATTTATAAGAAATTTGAGATATAATTTTTTTTAGAAAAGAAACGATGACTATGTGATTACATCCATTGGTTTTTTTATAGTACCAAGGATTTATTACAATCGTCTAACAAAATGTCTTTCACTATCGCTAGAGGAGCAACAAACAAAATTACTTTCAATGTTTTTGTTCATATATAATTTTGAGATTTATCTCTTATTTTTTTAATAATTTTTAATGACCCTACTTTCTTTTACTTTTGTATTAGGTATATTAACTTATTTGGCCCTCCAACTTTACAAAAAATCATTCTAGCCCTTCATTTAATTTTTTTCCTATTTTAACCCTTGAACTTGTATTTTTTGTCAAATCACTCTAAAATAGATAAAAAAGTTAATATTTTTTTTATCTTTGCTGATGTGACATACATGTGGATTGCCATGTGGATGACATGTCAACATTTAATTAATTTTTTAAAAAT
>JABFAF010277709.1:0-13815 GCA_013677275.1 Gossypium schwendimanii
TTTATATTAATAATCTTATTAAAATTTAATAACAATAACAATAATTATCTACTGCTAAGGGTATTCTAGTCATTTTAACTTTTTTCCTTATGTTATTATATCTCTATTCCATTCAACTAAACACAAGAATATCATTACGTCTTTATTCTATTACATTCATCCAAACAAAAAAATTACTTATTACGCCTCTATTCTATTATGCATCTATTCCATTACAGCGAACCAATCGTGCTGTAAGATGTAGCCAATCGTGCTGTAAGATGTAGCCCGCATTAGAAAGCTTCCTTCTTAGGCAATTAAAAGTTCCTTACCAGTTGTTCCGGTTACTGTATTTCACAACTCTCGCCTTTCTGTCTCTTTTCTTTTCTTCCTTCTTTTCTTTAGGACCCATTAAGGAATAATGATTTTTCTTCAAAAATAAGTTGATTTGGAGCTCTTGTTTCCTGAGGTCATCTTGTGAATCTTGCTATTGGCAGAAATGGGTTTGTGGGAAGTTGTTCGACGAAGAAAATCTGAGACGGGTTTTCTTGATATGTTGCAGGAATTAACAGATATTTCTTTCTTCTCAAATTTAGGGTTTTAGAAGGATTTGAAAGTTCACATTTTGAGGTTAGTGTTTTTTTTCTTTTCCTATTTCTATAGTTAGTTTAAGTAGTTGGGATTAGGTGGTTAATGGAGCTCAACACTTTGATTTTGAAAAAAGTTAGAAATTTTGTACGGTTTTCCTGATAAAATCTGCAGTTGTTAGCAGATGTCTATAATCGTCTGAGTAATTTTGATTCTTTTGTGATTTTGGTTGCCATTTAAAGTTGGTGGAGAAAAATGTCACTAGGCTTGTTTTACATTTTGCTATTGCCAGTTGGACGCATTTAAAGATTGCTAAAAGTAACTCTTGTTGGTGAAGTCCTGATATTTTAAACTTGTGTGTGGATTGCACTGCAGTCGGTATGAGTTAAAGGAGAAATTTAGAAATGGCGTTGGCAAGCAGAACAAGACATATGCTTGAGGCTTTGGTAAGAGAAGGATCATTAAATTGGTTACTTAGCAGGCGAAGCTCCTTTGCTGAGGAATTTGAGGAGCTGGAGAGGTCTCCATCTGCTGGAAACAATTGGATACCTGAGCTCTCTCCCGCTGCAAATATAGTTGTGCGCAGGTGCTCCAGGTAGGTTGCTTCTGCTGCTACTTTGGTCTTGCTGCTTATATGCAGATAATTTTTTATTTTTATTTTTGCAACTTGTATCTTAATTGGAAGTTGTTTTGCTAGATTAAGTTTTCATATACTTCTAAGACCTAGATGCAAATAAGGATAATGCAAATTGCCTTTTGACTGCTATATAGTCTCCTTAACAAAGTTTTAACAATGCAGAATACTTGAAACCTCTTCAAGTGAGCTTCAAGAAAGCTTTAACACTGAGGCATCTGATTCTATAAAGCATAAGCCACGGTATGCGAGGAACTTCTTGGAATACTGCTGCTTCAGGGCTCTTGCTCTGTCCACTCAAGGAATAGGTCATCTGGCTGATAAAAAGTTTCGACGCCTTACATTTGACATGATGGTGGCCTGGGAAGCCCCAGCAGCCGCCGGTCAATCTCTTATTAATGTAAGTTTCATATTTTATGTATTTCTATTTTAGGGTGTGTTTGTGCGCCTACAGGGGAATGGGTCCAATCATCTTGCAAAAACAATCCAGCTGCATGCTTGCTGGCTTCTCTTGTTTTTTAATCTGTGAATGCATGCTACATATATTTTGTGAAAATACCATGCTCATATATCTTCTGTAATTAATACATCTTTTCTTGTATTTTGCACATTCAAACTATTCTTATGTACATGGAATATGGGTTATTTTTTGGGCCATTAATTGTCCAATAAAAGTAAATGATGCTAAAACTTAATGTCATCATTTTGTCTTGCATGCAGTTAGATGATGATCTGTCCATCGGGATAGAGGCTTTCTCTCGAATAGCTCCTGCAGTTCCAATCATTGCCAATGTGATTATTTGTGAAAATCTTTTTGAGGTTCTTACCATCTCAACAGGTGGTCGGCTTCATTTCTCTATCTATGAGAAGTACCTAAACGGACTGGAGAGGTATGGGCCCTTGCCATGTCAATTTCCTATACGCTATCATGCCTCTCTTGTTTTTGTTTTGATCCACGTACATATTTCTGATGCAAACTTTACTGGTCAAAGACTAAAAAAAAACTGTTCTTTGGTTTGCTCTTATCCTTGAAGGTTTAGATAGCAACTAATAACCAAATAGGCTATATAGCCAAACTAGAGGGATCCTAAGATAAATTCTCAAAACAAGATTAAATGGCTTGTAAAATACAATCAATCATTAGAAGACCAAAAGCCTTGAACTGATAGTCTATTTAAAGAAGTAAACAGTTTATAGCAGGACCTTGGGACCGCCTTAATTGGAATTGAAAATGGTTTGTTCAGTGCCACTACAAGTATGGCCACAAATGATCTTATTGCTGAAAATTTTGTGAGAAAGGGAGTTGCAGATTTATCAAAGTTTCAACCGCCTCCCTACGCTTTTCTCTCTTGTTGTGGAGTTTCAAAATTCTAACATGTATATATGCTTCATGTAAGGTGTGGTGGGGGATAATTCTGATATGATCTTACTGTAAACATTTATGCATGAAGTGAACAACCAAGGAGCTGAACCTGCAGTGTTCTGTTTGTCAATGTAAACTTAAAATGTGTTACTTTTCCTTGAACATGGTGGTTTTAGGTGTGCATCTGGCATTTCCAGTACCTACTGGCTATTGATCATTTCATATTCCATTCTGTGTGATTCTTTTTTTGGTGAATAACAAAGTACACAATCAAAAATTAAACTAACTCCTATAAGAGGGAATCTTCAAATACTCTTAAGCCTGATCTCCTGTCATGAACCATCCGAACAAGACCATCGGCAATTTTATTTTTATCACGAGAGATATGTTGAATTTTCCAAAGCCTAACAGTATCCAAGAGCTGACGAATTCTCCTTACAAGAGCTGAAGTGGAACCCCCGAATGATTCCTCTTGAATGACATTCACCGCTTCAAGACTATCGGTTTGAATTAAAACACTTCCATAACCTCGTTCTAGAATAAGATTCAAACCATCCAAGATGCCCCAAAGCTCGGCGTCCAACACCGTGCACATACCATTCTGTGTGAATTTTAAATTGTTTTATGGTGCATCTGTAACATAGATAACCAAAAAGGCTGATGTGATCTTGATGGGTGTAAAACTAAGTCTGGTTCACATTAATGCCAAATCTATCATTTGGACTGAGGCTTTTGTTGGGAACTCTGAAGGAAAGACCTGTATTTGAGTCTCAGCCCAATATTTTTATGGAGAAATTTTGTGGATATATCATAGAAGATGGTCAATCAAGTAAGGGCAAATCAGAATCACAGATAGAAAGTGGCAAATCTTTATCCTTGTTAAAGCATCCCAGGTAAAACCAATTGGCAATAGATAGAGGGGATCAACTTGATTATAAGACTACAAGAAACCTGATTTTTAACAGATGTAGGATAACACCAGTGAACACTCCCCGTCATGTATAACTCACTGGACTTTCATGTGGACAACCTCACCAGGGTTTGTCAACCTCACATGGGGATAGGCAAGAACAATGACTTAATAGAATCTAGGTTTTGATGTTAAATCATCAATAGTAACACTATTTGGCAGTGGGTGGAGGGACCAACTTTAGTATAAGTCCAGAACAAACCTAGTATTTAACAGATTTGAGATAAAACCGTTTAAAAATCCTTATCAAATGATGATGTATCTGTGAAGTTAGCTGTGAGAAAAGGAGAATTATTCTTGATAAAGGAGATGACCTTGGGTTGAATTTCATGTTTAAAATGCACAAGACTTCATTCGTGGTTAAAAGAGATTATTTTGTTAGACTTGAATATTATTTGATTTCATTTCTAAAAGTCTAGATGGTATGCCATGTCCTTTCTCTGTAAATTATCTGGTTAATCTCTTTCTTATTGGTTTTTACTAAATAGTCATGGCATTTGGTTGTACTTCACCACATCATAATTGAAACTCATAAGCTTTGAGGGGTTGCATAATCCTTGATAATACTTGTTATGATGCCTTTACCATCCTATACCATTTGATGGCAAACTTGAAATTAATATTGTGGATAAAACATTAGTGTTCCTCCCTCACAAGTAATCCTGAGTTCCTGACGTTAAAAATTGAAACAAATAATCCTATGAATTACTTGGCCTCTAATCTTGCTAATTATTTAACTATAACAATACAATGTATGTGACATAACGTCATTAACATAATGAATCATATAATATTGAAAGTTCTTCTCAGAAGCTTAGTAAAATTTACTGTCTAATCCAATGCTAATTACACCTTGTTGTTTGAGCGTTTAGTTTTAAGTTCATCTGAAGTTTCATAGCAAATGAAAGGCCCTAGTAATTTATGGCAGTGTCTTCGTTTAGCAGATCTGCATATGTAAATGTAATATTCTAAAATTTGACCTCTATAGAGTGATTAAAAAGATGAAGAGCCAATCAGAATCATCTCTTTTGTCTGCTGTTCGATCAACTAGAGGAGAAAAGATACTTGAGGTGGATGGAACAGTCACTACTCAACCGGTTCTTGAACATGTTGGAATATCAACATGGCCAGGTAAGTTAATGGGATAGCAAACATTTTATTCAATAGACTAGTATATGATGTCTTTATTGATTGGTGAAATTCATTACTGCAACTACACTTCTTCCTTACATTTCTTCTTTCATTCACTGTCATTGTTTTTGTAAACAGCTTTGCTTGTTGATTACCATATGGTGAAATATTTACCCTGTTCTGAGATCATTCTTGCATGTCTTCAGGTCGATTAATACTGACTGATCATGCGTTGTACTTTGAAGCCCTTCGAGTTGTATCTTATGACAAACCCAAAAGATATGATTTATCAGATGATCTAAACCAAACTGTTAAACCTGAGTTGACTGGACCATGGGGTACTCGACTTTTTGACAAGGCAGTCTTGTACAAATCAATTTCCTTGTAAGGCATGATGCATATTTATTTCATATTCTTCGTGTAACTGTCCTAATGAATTTTGTGATATTTTGGTGTTGAATCAATCATGATTTGTTTCATGCTTTAATTTTAATTTAAAGCTTATCTGATAATATAATTTGTCTACTGATTGTGCATTGATTTTCACTTGTAGATCAGAACCAGCTATTATAGAGTTTCCTGAACTTAAAGGGCACACTCGACGTGATTACTGGCTAGCAGTAATCCGGGAAATTTTATATGTTCATAGATTTATAAATAAGTTCCATATTACTGGAATTGAAAAGGATGATGCACTTTCTAAAGCTATTCTTGGAATTTTGCGTGTGCAAGCCATCCAGGAAATTAGTTCCTCAAGTATGGTTTGCTTTGAGTCTCTTCTCATGTTTAACCTCTGTGATCAATTACCTGGGGGAGATTTAATACTGGAGATTCTTGCAAACATGTCAAGTTCAAGGGGACTAGACTGGGGTAACAATATTGTGGCTAGTGGTGGCATGTACTCAATCTCAGCCTTGACCATGGTTTCGAACTTAGGTGTTATGTTTGGTTCAAGTTCAAATAACCCTAGCGAGGCGGGACTACTTGTGGGTGAACTGGCTGTGGGTGAAATGAGTTCATTGGAGAGAGCAGCTAAAGAATCTAGAGAAAACTATAAAAAAGTGGTGCTAGCTCAAGAAACAGTAAATGGGGTTAAAGCAGATGGTATTGACACCAATTTAGCTGTTATGAAGGTATTGAAGATGATCCAACTAATCGCTTTAGAGTTTCAAAATTTTCAGTCCATTTCATCGTTCAACTGAAAATAATTTTATTTAAATAGTGAGGTTGAATGTTAAATCTTGGTTATTGAATTAAATGTGGTTGGCGGACAAAGTAAATGGCTAAATACTGCATGCAACCATTTGTTTCTGTAGTGATTCCATGAAAATGTATCATTCAGTGTTTGTTAACGGAGTGATTAATTTGAATCGTGTTTTTGATAGTGTCACTCCTATGAGGCATACTTCTGGCTTTGATTTTCTGTTCTTTCTCTTGATTGTTGTCTTAACTTGCAGGACTTGTACTATCATCTCATTGTAATTTTTTTTTTTGGTATTTTTCAACTTGCAGGAGTTGCTTCTTCCAGTGATGGAAGTTGGGAAGTGGCTTCTGTCGCTGGTATATTGGGATGATCCTCTAAAGTCTTTGCTATTCTCTTTGATTTCCACGTTCATTATTTTCAGGTAAGACAATTGAACTTTTCTTCGTTATTAAAATTTTGGCAAGTGTGATATATCACATGAAATACTGTTTGTTTGTATAATGTTAGCAACTAAACCAAGTTATGACAACTGATAATGATATCATTTTGGAAAGTATAGGCTGTTAAGTTCCTAAATCTCTAAATTTGTTGGTGCATATATGGCATATTCTTTTCTAATAGAAACCATGTCGAGGTTTTAAAATCATCAATGTGTGGTCTTATCCATCTGCGCTTGTGATAATAATCTGGAGTTAAGCTGGAGGACTTCCACCGATACCTGGAAGTGAAGTTTTGTAAATGTTTCAATCCCTCCTTGTCAGCTTAGGTACTCAGTTCAGCCGAATAAAATAGTTCTAGTGTTGTATAAAGGAGGCATGGTTGATCGAAAATCGAGCACATTTAAGCTAAACACTCTTTGAGTTGGCTTCATAGTGATCTTGATATCTCAGTCGGTTTCCTTCTCATAGGAATTCCTTGTCCATTTCAGGGGATGGCTGGGTTATACCTTGGCATTGACTCTAGTCCTTATTGCAATCTTTATGGTTGTTACGAGATTTTGCAACCAAGGCAGGCCTTTGGTTGAACTCAAGGTAATGGCACCTCCTCCTATGAACACAATGGAACAGCTTTTGGCTGTTCAGAACGCAATATCTCAAGCTGAACAGCTTGTCCAGGATGGAAACATTGTTCTTCTCAAGTTTCGTGCCTTGCTGCTCTCCATTTTCCCACAGGTGCTACCCTTGAGTTTTTCATTATTGTCGGATCTGTCAGTTCCTTGTCTTTAAGCTGATTTTGTGGCCATGGTGTTAAACTTATCCAGGCAAGCGATAGATTTGCAGCTCTGCTGGTGTTTATGGCATTGATTCTGGCGTTGGTGCCTGGTAAATACATGCTTCTGGTGGTGTTTTTGGAGACATTTACGAGGTATTCGCCTCTTAGGAAGGCGAGCACGGAAAGATGGATGAGGAGACTCAGAGAATGGTGGTTCAGCATCCCAGCAGTTCCGGTGGTAATTGAAACTCGAAGACGGAAAGAAAAGGATGCTAAGAAGAGAAAGTGATTAGTTTTTACTGTACATAATAACTGTTTTCCTATGTAAATATAATGATTTACATGTATCCACATCTACATCTCAAAATTGGAGAATACTATTAAAATAATTTAAATTGGAACTACTCAAAAGATTAATAAACAATTCTTTTAGTTTTAAACATGACAATTTGAATTTAATCTTTTCAAAAGTTAAGCAAACAAAATGTCAAATTTTAAAGTTTTGAATTTAAGAATATTTAAATTTGAGATGAAACAAATACCTAATGACACAAATCTATTATTCAAAATGATTTTAATTATACTCTAATTTTAATTTCTATCTTTTCTATTTGAATTTTGGATAACTCTTCCCATTCAAAATTTAAGTGAGAATTTTGAAATAAAAGAAATTATATATTATTACTTCATTTCATAATTCATGATTTAGTAACAAAACTGGATGTCTAATTTCCATCAGTAATCAGAAAATGATGTTCTGACAAAAGAAAACCAGTAAATATAATCTCAATAAATAGAGACTTATATAAACAACTCCATCAGAAAGAAAAAAAAAAATCCCATATATAAAAAATGAAAGCTTCTAAAAACTATATATTAATTGTCAGCAGCTCTAATAACAGTGAGAACATAAAAAATTTATCAAAGAACTATAAATAAACATTAAATCTCATATACACGTAAAAAGTTTATTCCTCTAAGAAAAAAACTCAGAAAAACAAAACAAAAATATAGCTCCATGAACAAATCAGGACCTTATTTGCATCATAAAACCAAAAATTTGATAACTACCCAAAAAAAAATTAATAAAAATAGTTAATCAAGGAAAAAAAAGATACGAATATTTAAACTTTAGTAATCACGAAATTCATTCATCCCCTCCAATCCTGAAGATGATGAAATAGAGCTTCTCATGTTTGGTGTGAAAAACAATGAATCAGTGTAATTATAGAAAGGCTGATGATTGACGCAAAGAAAATCAGTCGAATTTGGCGTAAAAACTGGAATATTTAGAAATGGAGCTGCTGGTGGATCAAACAAAGGTGGGACAAAACAAGAATTTACTTGCCCTTCACAGTTTTCATCTGTTATAACCGATGATGATTCGTTGTCATCATTGTTGATCTTCTTGCTGTCTTCCTCTACGGAAGCGGCACCAGTCTCCGCCTTGGGTTGATGAGGCCCATGATTATTATGATTTTGATGATCATCTTCATTGCGTGAAAGCCCTGTGAGTTTCTGCACCAACGCCATGAAATCTTTAGGGTGTGTGTGGATGACTTTGGGAGAGTGTGTGTAGATAATGACAGGGTGACGCTGCTGTTGCGGCTTCACGGTCCCGCTGACGCCGAGGGAGGAGGCTGCCGACGACGACGACGAAGAGGATGATGATTTCTTGATCAAATGAGAGTCTCTGCTGACTTTCAAGGGCGGGGGACAAATGCCACCATTCCCGATGTTGGACGTGCTCTCTTTCTTTGCATGACGATGTTGATCATGAAATTGCGTTGGGTTCATAATCTTCTTTTGAGAGCCACTGGTAACAAATTTATTTTCTAAAGCAAATGATTATAGGTTTGTTTATAAGATTTATTATGTTTTTTTACTAAATAAATTTGTGGGTTTTTCTTTTTTTAATTTTAAAAAAGAGATGGAAGAATGGGTAGAGGAAATATAGAAGGTGAAGTTTGTTTTATTTATAGGAATGTATGGAAATAATCAGATGTGAATAAAAATAACCAAATTTATAGAAAAAAAAAATCTTAAGAGCCTTACGTTTTATTTATTACCAAAGCTGTTTTTAATATTTCCACGTGGTGGAAAAAGATAAGCGAGAGAGGAGTTGCCCCGACTGTCACTCTTTAACACTTAAAACATTTATGAAGGAGAACTATGATTTGAACCTTTTTTTTCAATGAAAACGAAAGACTATAGTTATCGAAAGTTCCGGTAAATCTCATATTTTTCTGAAGAGTTTAAGTTGACTTTGTCTACAATTCTAAATTAATTTTTATTTGAAGACGATAATATCCTTACTTCACATGCTTAAATTAGCTCATAAGAAATGTGGTTGTAAGATAAATAATATCAACTTGTTTGTTATTATTTCAAACTCGGTAATCCACTTCATCAATTCGTTTTGATATTTGGATTAAGATTTTCTAAAATAAGAAGTAAATTTAAAATTTGGTTAACAATAAATGTTGGGGGAAGAGAGTCGTTGGGTATATATCCCTCGTATTGATTTGAGAGGGCTTAACAAGCTATGGTTGTTCCATCATGATTGAAAGCTTTAGGCGCTTGTTGTGAAGGTGCGCCTAATGAGATGATGCTCAAGGATGTCGTGCGGAGGTAATATAATAATTGTCCTCTCTCTCCTAGTTGAGGGGATGTTATAAAATGACTTTCGAAACGACTGAAGAGTCAAGAAGGGAGGTTAGTAAAATTTAAGGACAACTTCGAAGTTTTATATGTTATCTTTAGGCTGATAAATTTTAAGAACCTTGTGTTTTCCTACTCACTTCATACTTGGTTTCATTTTCTATTTCTTCTTCCTTCTTTGTTCTGTAGTGATTAAGAGCTCAGGTTGCTTTTGTTTGATCTGGTAAGTTTCTTTTCTTCCTTCATCATACTCTTTTTTCGTTTTCTTTTTATTAATCTGAGGTTTATAGTTGGAGAAAATGTTCCCAAACGTAAGAGGACTATAATACCCAAAAAAAAAAATTATAAGATATGTGACACTATTCCGAGATTGGATACAATGAAATTGTGAGAAAATTAGAAAATGAGTTAGATAAAGAATTTTGTGAAAGGAATAATTGATATTGGAGATGGAACTCAAGGAAATGTGATGCGGATGTGGAAATGTGACAAAAAAAGGACTAAATTACAAACTCTGAAAAGTTTAATGACTAAAGTGAAAATTTGACCAAAATGTGAAATGTGAGTTAGTATTGATCCACTGAGATAAGAATGAGTTGAAATATGTATGATTAAATCACTTTTGAGACCAAATTGGAAATATTGTAAAGAATAATGACTAAATTATAAATTTCCTGTTTTTGTCGAGAAATGGGTAAAAGTGTAGTTTTCACCATCCATGGATTTATATTAAAAGTTTTATGTGAATTACAATATTTCGATTTGATAAGTGCCTAATATTGTGAAAAATTGTGCAAAGTGATCAAAATGGGTAAAATGATAATTTTACCACGTAAGGGCATTTGATCATTTCTCAAGAATTAAATATTAGAAATATTATTTGAATGAGATATTTAATATTGAAAATAATAATGTCCAATTGGATGTGATCATTTTGGTGAGATGAACTGTGGATCACACAAATTTGACATAAGCTTTGACCAACTTTGACCATGAGACTTTTTTCTTTTTGTCAAAAAAAGAGGCTAGCAACCAATATCATACAAAAGCAAAGCTTTAAACATCTATATTTCTATGTAGGATTGAAACATCATCCTGCAACACCTCTAAGATTGCAGTAGAAGGGTCTAGAAGAATTTGTAACCCTTATTTGTCTCTTAACGCTAGTTTAGCAAGACAATCAACGACCAAATTTCCCTCCCTTAGATCATTTTGTATAAGTCCTCAACTCTTATAAATAAGTTGAAAATAATCGTATCATCATCTTGATGAATTAGGGAGTTTACAATCTGAAGGTTATCACATTCCATCATTATTTGTCAATACCCTTTATCCCAAGCAATTTGTAGTCCATCCAAAATAGCATGAAGTTTCACTTCATGAACATACACTAGTGAATCTACTATAGCCAATTTCCTATTTATCCAACTCGCTCCTTGTCAATCTAGAAGTCGTGGATCTAAAACTACTTGTAGACATAACACAATCCGTATTGAGTTTAACCTGCTTAGAAATAGGTAAGGACTAGATTGAAGCCCTTCCCCCCAGGCTATGCATAGGTCCTTTTCGAGCCCCTTTATCCATTAAATTTTTTGTCTAGCTAATGCTCCATGAAACGAAACTATTGGAATCTTGACCAGCATGTTCAAACAATAGGTTTATTCTTTTCCATAAGTTCCAGCAAAGGACTCCAAAAAGCATGAAGCAAGCATTAAGGCCCCAAAAAGGGGATTGTAACAACCCATTTTTCAAAGGTATTGGAAATAGTGGTTTCAAAACTCCGTTCTCTAATGATCGAGTAAATATTATTCATTAATATTTATGAGTTAATTATGGTATTATATTAAATTTTAGTCTGGTGAATTTCTTAATTGACAAGTTAATTACGATACAAATGTTTTGACCCTAAAGTTAGTGGTGTTAGAAAATGAGGTATTAAGACCTTGTTTCTGTAAACCAAGTCCGTAATATTATTATTAAATATTTATAGAGTTATTGTATAGGTGAATTGAATTTTGGATAGACAATTTTGCTAGATTAGTGAGTAATTATGGTATAAGGACTAAATTGTAAAAATGGTAAAAGTTAATTGCTATTGAGTTTTATTAGTTAAAAAGCTTAATTAGTGATTGTTTAAGGATTTATGTGGCAATTAGCCCAAATTTATATATGGTGACTGGTTAGTGTGTAATTTAATAAAATATGTGTTGTTAATTAAGATAAAATTTAGTAATAATAATATATTAAAACATGAAAATGGTGTCATCTTCAACAGTTTTTCCTTCCACCATTTCAAAATGAGAAAAGAATGATAGGGAAGCCATTTTTTGAACATTTCTAAGCTTTCAGCCCTTGCATGTAAGTACATTCGAGGCCCAATTTTTGTAGATTTTATGTTTTTGAGGTCTTGGGATCTTGATTTAACTAGCTCGGGGTACTAAATCATGAAACTGTTAAAGTTTTGAAATGTTACCATTGATGGTTCTTGAAGCTTTTGGTACTAAATCAAAAGTTTGAATAGTCATGTAAACTTGAATTACATATATGGTTGGTTTAGTGTGTATGAATTAGGTATAATAGTTGAAATGGTTGAAATGAGGCATATATTCAATTGATTCAGATTGAGATTATTTGGTACCATTTGGACCTTTTGGAAACAGTGAGTGATATCACGACATCAAGCTCTAAATATTGCAATGAGGACAAGTCAGTGAGTTACATCACAACCTGGAACCCTTGAAGTCGCGACATCAACACAATAGTTTGAAAATTTTACAATTTGGTCCTTATTCGACCTCGAGTTATCTAAAAAGATTTCATAAACTTGTATAAGGCTCGTAAAAGATTGTATAACAGAAAGGAACTATGTTTTGAACATAATAATATTTACTAATTGTTAAATTGAATTGAAATTGATCGTAGTTGCTCCGAAAATGATTGTGGCATCCCATAGCTCAAACCCAAATATTGGGTTGGGTATGTCGTGTTTCATTTAGTGGTATAAGAGATACAATTTTAGCCAATTCTAAAACTAAATCGTGCTCACAAATGAGTCTAGTGGTACATGCCAAGGTCGAGTCAAGTGTGAGTTAAGATTTGGATGTTGATTATGAATTCTTCTGTTTTATAATTAAAAGTGTTTGGAGAATCGAGAAATGCTATTAAGGATGAAATTGGGCCACACAGTTGAGGGTGAGAATCGGGTGGAGATTGGGCCACACAGTGTTGATCATGCTGGGGCTTGACGAGATAGGGTTAACAAACCTCGTCGAGAGGGTCAAGGTGATGAGAACCTACTCCGCACATTAACAGAAGTACTTTAAAGAGTAGCGGATGCTTCACCGTAAGATGCACTGGTAGTTGTAACCCAACGAGCCCTGATAAAATAGTTGCAAAAAAGTAGAGTAACTGAATTTAGTGGGTTGAAAGGTGTTGATCCCTCATCAGCCAAAAGTTGGTTAGAATTAATCGCTTGAGTCCTACAATAATTAGAATGTTCACTGCTCGAATGTGTTATGTGCACAGTATCTCTTTAAAAAAAAGGCATATTTTTAATGCTATCCATGCATTCTCTCTTCAGCAGCTTATTAATAGACGTCCTTGCATGCTGGACAGCTCCTTTAAAACATGTTTTTGCTGCACATTGAATTCGCCAGCAGGCTCCTTTAAGGCTTTTGTTGTTCACGAAAAAGGGGTTTTTAATAGCTGCACAAATTCATGCCGTCCAAGCCATTAAACCTCTTTAATTTCATCCCCATTTCCATGCACCTGCACACATTTAAATCAGCCATTAACTTAAGTTTAAGACAAAATAAAATTTGGTCAACAAGGCATATTAAATTCATCAACCACACAAGGACACATTAATTCTGCTCATAAATTTGGCTGACTTAAACATAATAAATCAGCAGCCAAGACACAACAATTAGCTGTAATGAGAAAGACACATTAATTCGTCAACAAAGTACACAATAAATCTGCACATTAAATTGTCTTAGGCTGGAACATATTAAATGATGTAATGAGCTAACTAAGACATATTAAATTGCTGTACTAAATAAAACACAATCAAT
>JABFAF010277716.1:0-17334 GCA_013677275.1 Gossypium schwendimanii
TTCATGTTCAAATTTATACTAACTCTTTTTTATTTTATATTTAATTATTTTTCCTTATACTATTATATTAGTAACCAATGAGGCATAAGTTGCACAAATTTATCATATTTGATATTCTTCAAAATTTGATCCTCTTTTGTTTTTTCATATATATTGTGATTGGATCCTCTATTTGTAACTCTAAGTTTTTACCTTAAAATATATTCCAATACCATCCAAGCAAATTATTTTGGAGATTTCTTAAGGACTTATCAAAATTCAATAATAGAACTCCAATTAATTGGGCATATCAATGCAACGCATTCAATTAGTGTCCTAAATCAATAACCGATTTTCCAAGATTGAAAGGAAAAGATAGGTTAGATGCAAATTAAAGTGTTATTTTACTATGTTCAAGGGTCAATTGAATAGATTCCTTTTTAAAAATGAAGATCCCAACAAGTTGACTCACTAAAAAAGTTTATAAACTTTTAGTTTGCAGAGTGCCAACACTAATTAAAGGTGTTATGTAGTAAATGTAACAATGAAAGAAACAAATATGCAACTACAAAAATGTCACTAAATTATTATCATCGTTCTATTTTGGTTACTAAACTATTAATTTTTTTGATTTAGTTGCTAAACTTTTCGAAATAAAATATTTTGGTCACTCTCCCATTAGTTGTCATTAGATGAGTGAGGGAAAGCTGATGTGGAAGTTTTTTTTATTGGTCTAATAAAAAATTTAGGCCTCAAATATTTACACATTCTATCAATTTGGTCCTAAATATAAAATATTCAACAAATTTAGCCCTCAATATTTAAAAAATTTATCATTTCAGTTGCAATTCTAAAAGATTCAATAAATTTAGTCCTCAATAGTTATAAAATTTTATCAAATAAAGCCAACATAGCTCAAAAATACAATTTTCTTATATTACTGGCCCTTTAAAATAAAATAGAATCATAAGTATATGAGAAATTCTTAAAAAAAATTCAAGTATGCACTTATCAACATTTCTAATATATAATACAGTAACTTAAATCGGGATAAAATAGAGTGAACTATTATGAAATAATAGGAATACAAAGAACACAATAATAAGAGATGAGAATAAGACGAATTTCTATTGCATTTATCTTCTTTTTCATCACCATTATAAGTAGTATACTCATATATATTTAGGGAGATTAGACTCCTCATTTTCTAATACATAAATAGGAAACGAGTTACAAAGAGATGAAATGTGAAGAGTTAAGGAAGATGAAAGGTAAAAGTTTGAACATCCACTTAATAGCATATATAACACTCCCCCTTAGATGTTCATTGTATAAAGGATATGCCTCATTAAAAACCTTACTGGGAAAAACCTTGTGGGACAAAAACCTAGTGAAGGAAAAAAAGAGTACATAATCTTTGATACATAGTATATCGCAACAAAAAATATAGTGCGAATTTACTCCCCCACATGTAAGCATCACTTAATATATTTGAGACAACGCAAAACAATGTTGAAAATTAACTTCTTAAATGTAGCAGTACAAAGCATCTTAGTAAAAAGATCTGTCAAATTCTCACTTGAACAAATCTGATGAACATTTATATCTCCATTCTTTTGTAGATCATGAGTGAAGAAAAATTTTTGTGATATATGTTTTGTTCTATCACCCTTAATATATCATTCATTAAGTTGTGCAATGCAAGCTATATTATCATCACATAAGACTATTGGAGCTTCTTTTTTAGAGCATACACCACAATCTTCTTGTATGTGATGAATTATAGACCTTAGCCACACACATTCATGACTAGCCTCATGGATTGTCAAAATCTCAACATTATTAGAAGAAGTAGCATCAATTGTTTGTTTCATAGAGCACCAAGAAATTGCAATATCATCATATGTGAAAGCATAACCAATTTGTGATTAAGCATTGTAACGATTAGATAAGTACCCTGCATCTGCAAAACCAACCAATTCAATTTTGGGTATGCTAGGGAAGAACAAACCGGTATCTCTTGTACCTTGAAGGTAACAAAAAACATGTTTAACCAAATTCATATGTCTTCGGGTTGGGCAAGAGCTAAATCTTGCTAATAAGTTGATAGAAAATGATATAAGGTCATGTATGACTAGCAAGATACATTAATCACCAATAGCACTTAAATATGGTACTTCAGGACCAAGAAAATCTTCATTAACTTTTCAAGGATGGAAAGGGTCTTTATTTACATCAAGTGACCTAAAAACCATTGGGTGCTAACGAATGTGCGTTATGCATGTAAAATCTTCTTAAAAAATTTTCTATATATGTTGTTTGATGCCAGGATTCTATTCTTTAAGTGCTCAATTTGTAACCCTGGACAAAATCTTGTCTTTCCAAGGTCTTTCATTTCAAATTCTTTCTTTAAGCACTCCAATGTCACTAAAATATCTTCAGGAGTCTCAATGATATTTAAATCATCAACATACACAAAAATTATAACAAATCCTAATCCAAACCTCTTTATAAAAATACACGAGTAAATGGGATCATTCTTGTAACCCTTCTCAATAAGTACTCCCTAAGGCAAATTATACCACATACGCCCAAATTATTTCAATCCATAAAGGGATCTATTTAATTTGACTGAGTAATGTCCTTAAGAACACGAAGTAGTTGCTTCTGGTAGTTTAACACATTCTAGGAGTTTCATGTAAATGTTATTATCAAATGGGTCATACAAATAGACTTCAACTACACCCATTAGGCATAAATCAAGCCTTCTCATATTGCCAGACTAATCAATAACCTAAAAGTAATTGCATTCACCATAGGGGAGTATGTCTCTTCATAATCAATACTAGGTCTTTGTGAAAATCCTTATGCAACCAAACGTGTTTTACATCTCACAACTTCTCCCCAATCATTTCTTTTTCTCACAAAACCCATTTATATCCTATAATTATTAATGCCAAAATCATCTTCTTCATTCTCACAAACAAAATTTGTCTTTATTTTCTTATATTTATCCTTCAATAATTGTTTAAATAGTTCCAGAAGATGCTTTGGTGTACAACAATTAGAGGACCAATGGTTTTTACCTCTACAACAATAACATAAATATTCCACTTTCCCAATTATATATTTATTTTTCTTTCCATCCTTGTGATCCCACTTCTGGTGGGTATTCCTGAAATGACCACCTCATCCATGTCCACGTCCTCGATCATGACCACGACCATGGCCTCGACCACTATTGCTAGCATGGTCTTTATCCTTTCTATTATATGATATCACATTACCTTCAGAGAATGGAGTGGACCTAGTTGGACGTGACTCATGATTTTTCATTGACAGTTCATTATTTTTCTCAGCCACAAGAAGATAAGATATTAACTCAGAATATGTCTTAAAACCTTTTTTATGATATTTTGTCTACATGACAACATTCTTTACATGAAATATGGAGTATGTTTTTTTCTAACATATCCTCATCAGTTATGTTCTCTCCACATAATTTTAATTGGGAAGTGATTCTAAACATAGCTAAGTTATATTCACACACAAATTTAAAATCTTGTAATCTCAAACGCAGCTAATCATAGCAAGCTTTAAGAAGTATTACAGTTTTCTGCAGGTCATATCTTTCTTTCAGATTATTCCAAAGGACAAGTGGATCTTTAATAGTCAAATATCCAATATTTAGTCCCTCATGTAGGTGATGGTGAAGAAATATCATAAGTTTGGCCTTGTCTTCACTAGATGTTTCATTTCTTTAATTAATAGTTTCACCAATGTCTTTTGCATCTAAGTGTATTTCAACATCTAACAATGCATAAATAGTTCTCCAGTAATATCAAGAGCCACAAATTCAAGTTTTGCAAGGTTCAGCATTGATGATACATCTACAATGTAAATTTAATATAAATATAAGTAGTCCCCTAACAAAATTTAAAGCAAACATAAGTACTCCCTCAACAATACTTTCAGGCATAACAGTAATAACCAATTTTCAGTGGTGTAAGAAACAGTGGTTTTGATACTACAATTTCGACAAGTGAGTCAATATTTTATTATTTATTTATTATTTATAGTATTATTATAAGGTCATATGAAAATTTGGTTAGAAAATTTTAACGTTTAGATAGTTAATTAAGTAAAAAGGACTAAATCGTAAAGCTACAAAAGTTAGTTTCTATTAGCTAAAGGATTTAAATAGAAATAGAAAAGCAAATTGATGGACTTAAATGGTAAATATACCATTTAGATAGATAGTGGACGGTTTAGACGATATATTTCATGAAATTTTATTAATTTTAAAAGGTTAAAGTTGTGATTTCACAATTACATAAAATTAAAACAAAAGCAAAAGCCTAATAATCATCATCTTCTTCGGCACTAAACAAAATTGATTCACCATTGTTGAGAAACAAAAATCTTCGGCCAAGCTTGGCTTTCATGCATGGTATGTAATTTTTGCTCGTTTTTAATTATTTTATTTTGTGATCGTTTTAGCTTAATGTAGCTACCCTAGGGGTTAATTCCTAAAACTGTTAAATGTTTTGAAAGGTGTCATTAATGAATTTGGAGTTCTTTTGAAGGTTGATGGTAGATTATTAAGCTTGATAGTTAAATATGATTATTTTGTAAAGTACTTTTTAGTGATTTTAATGTTTAAGGGATAAATTGTTAAAATAGTAAATTTTTTATGGAATTATTTTGAAATTTTGATAAATATGGGTTGTATAGAGAGACCCTAGAAAATTTGGCTCATTTAGGATGTGATTAAATGTAGTTAATTTGTAAGTTTCGGGTTAAAAGGCTAAATTGTGTAAAGTGTATAGTGTAAAGTTTAGGGGTAATTTTGTAAATTGCTAACCAAAGGACTTATAAGAATAAGTTTAATTATTTAAGTTTCTTGTATCGAATTGAATGAAATTATTATATAGATCAAGAAACGAATCAACCAAACATAAATCGTGGAAAAGCGAAGTTAGCGGAGTTGTTGTCTGCATCGTGTTCATAACTGTTTTTGTTTAGGTAAGTTTGTATAATGATTGAATTTATAAAGTTGATGTTTTGGATGAAATGTTAATAAATACCTATGTTAAGTATAGTTTTAAAATGAATGTTATGTGATAAATCGTAGTTTGGATCAAATTGCATTAAAGGCTAAATTGATGGTTATGTCTGAAAAATAAGAACTATATGGATGTGAATTGAGAAAGTATAATATGTTTGAATTTAATTGCTTTGGAAAGGAAAAAGGACCCGTATGCACCTCGCGAATACTTAGGATACAATTGACATGCCATTACGAGTTCTTTACAGTTTTAGGCGTTGGTCTTAGATGTCCTACCAATGGATGAGATCCTACATTTGCTGTAGATTCTCAACAGCTCGTGTGCACAGCATCATGTAACCTAACATCCCAACCCACAGCCCATGTGAGCAAACCCGTTTCACAACTCATGTGAACATATACGTTTATATTCACAGCTTGTGTGAGCATTTTCACAAGTAATCGATTTTATTTTATTATGTTCAACGGATAATAAAGGATTAAACAAATGAATATATTTATATGAAATGTTATATGATCTTGATAGATGAAATGAAAAATGTTTGTATGAATGCTTTGAAATGAAAGAGTGGTGCTTATTGGAGATGTGATGAATGAAATGTATATTTGACATGTTTACTATTATATGTTTCATGATATGTTGAGATTATATGTTTCATTGTTGTACTTACTAACCTTATGAGGTTTGTGTTGTATAGGAAAGAAATATATGCTAATAATCTAATGAATGAATATATGCATGAATGGTTGAATAAATACATATTCAGTAAGTTTATGTTTACATTATAAGAGCTAACTAAGCACTGGTTGCTTATGTTAGTTATTTTCTTTCCTTGTTGCTCATCAGAAATCTTGGTCGGTTGGAAGAAAGTCGTAGCATTAACACTATCCATTCTTCAACTCGATAGAAATTTAATCATTTTAAAGTTAGGTTATGAATGACATGAGCTCATAAGTTCTTTTGTTACGATAATGTTGTTTAAACTTTAGTTTAAGTATACTTGTAGTTGTGTATACATCTTTTGTTTTGGCTTGTATAAGTCCATATAGGTGCCTTTTATTATTTGGTTCATGCTTCATGGAAGTGGTTGAGATATGGTAAAATGTATGTGAATAGAATGGATGAATTGGTATGTTTGGCAAGTGAATAAGGTAAGAGCCTGTGATCTTTGAATATGAATTTAGTTTGGTGTATGAAATGTGGTGCCATTGAGGGAATGTCGGTTAGGCACTTAGGTTGGATTTTTTGGTATGCTTTAATCATAATTGAATGTGTCTTGAAGGTGTAAAAATGGTTGAAATTGGTTTGGCTTGGTACCTAAGAAATGAGTGATGATTTACCTTGTTTTAGAGGTCATTTTAGGTGCACCCGACCAAGGACACGGGTTGTCACACTGTCGTGTGTCACACAAGGTCATGTGGCCAATTTAGTTTTGGTATAAGTTTTTCTCAAACGGCCACAGGTTGTTACACAGCCTGGTGACACAACTATGCGACCCTATTTTCAAATTGTACATGGTTTGGGCACACAGCTATGTCTCTAAGCCACACGGCTTGGGCTCTGTCACATGGCTGTGTTTTTAGATTTTTCTACATTTCTCTATTTCATTTCATATTAGTCCCTAATTTTCTCTTAATTGATTTTTAGGTTTTGTATACTCAAATTAAAGCTCGTTTTTGTATGAATGTCATGAATGATGATTGGTTATGAATATTAATATTTAAATTACTATTTGATTGATTTTTATGATGTATTAAGATTCATTATTTGTCGTCATGCTCTATAACCTTAATCTGGCAATGGAGACATGTTAGAGGTGTTACATTTTATGGCATCAGAGCTACAATTTAGTAGATTCTTAGATCGAACATAGTAGATATAGAGTCTGGAAATACATGTCATTTTATAACATGTGGTAGTGTTTTATCTCCTGACTCGAATTGGTTTTGTATTTCATATAGATAAAAGATATTGTCTAAATCAAATGAGCTAATTCTGATGAAGCTGGGAGCAATGCTCAAGTCTCTGGGCACTTGAGTTGAAAAAGTTCGTCAATTTAGTAGATAGAGCTTAGAAGATGAAAGACATTAGCAAAGTAAAGAAACAGATAGATTCTAATGTTCGAGACTTCAGTAAAACACAATTGGGAAAATATTTCTTTTCTCCTTCAAAGAAAGTAAAAGAATCTCGTAGCCGTATATCAGCTTCGTTTAGATTTTTTGGTAGAGATCGAGGAAAGCAAGCTAGCTCGAAACCTCAGGCTACCTTAGTAGCTAGTGTTGGCAGTGTTCGCAATGTCAATAAGCCAGAGTGTTAACATTATAATAGAAGACATTTTCATGAGTGCCAGTTGAAAGAAGGATCGTGCTTTAAATGCAACTCGTTAGATCATTTCCTCCGAGATTGCCCAGATAGATCTGACAAGGATAAAGCTCAGGATGTACGATCAGGGGCTACGCCTTCTAAAGGTAAGCCACTAAAGAACAGTGGAAATGTTGGAGTTAGTAGAAGTGGAATAAATAACACTACAGTTCGATTTGAGGCACGAGCACCAGCTAGAACTTATGCGATAGGAGCTCGTGAGGATGCCTCAACACCTGATGTGATCGCTAGTACATTTTTTCTCCTTGATGTTACTAGTTATGCTTTGATTGACCCAGGGACAACTAATTTGTATATATCCACTGCATTAGTAATAGATAAGAAAATACTAGTAGAGTCAACTGAATTTGTGGTCAAAGTAACTAATCCACTAGGTTAGTATGTGTTAGTTGACAAATTTTGTAAAAATTATCCATTGAAAATTCGGTATTGCAACTTTCTAGTTGATTTGATGTTATTCTCGGCATGGACTAGTTCACTTTGCATGATATACGTATGAACTATAGATGAAAATAATTTATTTTAAGATGTTAGAATGGTGACATAGTCATAATTGAATTAGAAAGAATAAACAGTGCCGCCAATATTATTTCTGCTTTGACAACTCAGAAACTTGTAATAAAAGGGTGTGATGCATATTTGGCATATATTTTAGATTCTCGAGTTTTAGAATCAAAGGTAGAATTAGTTCCAACTATTCGTGATTTTGTGGATTTGTTTCCAGAAGAGTTGTCAGGGTTACTGCCAGTTAGAGAGGTTGAGTTTGCTATTGAGTGAGTACCAAGAACTTCTCCAATACTGAGGGCTCCCTATAGAATTGCTCTAGCTAAATTAAAAAAAAAATTAAAAACACAGTTGCAAGAATTGACAGATAGAGAATTTCTTCGGCCCTACGTTTCTCCTTGGGGTGCGCTTGTGTTGTTTGTTAACAAAAATGACGGGTAGATGTGTTTGTGTATTGATTATCGGTAGCTAAATAAAGTCATAATTAAAAACAAATATATATTGCCTCACATTGATGATTTGTTTGATCAACTGAAAGGTGCTACAGTGTTTTCAAAAATTGACCTTCTTTTATGATATTATCAGCTTCGGGTTAAATATTCAGATGTGTCAAAAATAACTTTAAAGACCAAGTACAGACACTATGAATTTTTAGTTACGTCATTCGGTTTAACAAATGCTCCTACTATACTTATAGACTTGATGAATAGAATATTTCAGCCGTGTCTAGATAAGTTTTTTGTTTTCATCGACGATATACTGATTTATTCGAGAGATGAAACTGAGCATTCCTAGTATTTGAGCATTGTCTTACAAACATTGCACGAGAAACAACTATTTTCAAAAATTTAATAAATGCGAGTTTTGGCTCCGAGAAGCCGAGTTTCTAGGTCACATAGTGTCGGCAAATGGCATACGAGTTGATCCTAGTAAAATTTTAGTTGTATTAAGTTAGAAACCTCTAAGGAATGTCATCGAAGTAAGAATTTTTCTTGGTTTGGTCGGGTATTACAAACATTTTGTTAAAGTTTTCTCGTTGATTACCTTACCACTAACGAAATTGCTACAAAAAGACATTAAGTTTGCTTGGTCTGATAAATGTCAACAAAGCTTCGACCCGTTTAAAGTGATGTTAATTGAAGCCCCTATGTTAACTCAGCCAGAGTTTGATAAAGAATTTTTTATTTATAGCGATGCCTCACTCAGCGGATTGGTTTGTGTTTTGATGGAAGAAGGCAAAGTGGTAGCTTATCCCTCCGGACAATTGCAACTGCCCGAGAAAAATTATCTGACACACAATTTGAAAACTTACAGTTATCGTGTTTACCCTGAGGATATGGCAATGTTACCTATACGGAGAAAAGTGTTACATTTTCACAGATCATAAAAGCTTGAAATATTTGATGTCTCAGAAAGAACTGAATTTGTGACAACATGGATGGTTGGAGTTGTTAAAAGACTACGATTTTATTATC
Source organism: Gossypium schwendimanii (assembly GCA_013677275.1). Lineage (NCBI taxonomy): Eukaryota > Viridiplantae > Streptophyta > Magnoliopsida > Malvales > Malvaceae > Gossypium > Gossypium schwendimanii. Next base: position 9,410 of record JABFAF010277716.1, read on the forward strand.
AACTATCACCCTGGAAAAGCTAATGTTGCGGATGCTCTAAGTCAAAAGTTATTATTAGAATTAAAAACCATTAATACTCATCTAACACTAGTTGACGACAGATCGGTTTTGGTTGAATTAAAAGTGAAACCAATGTTTTTACAACATATTCGCAAGGCTCAGAAAAAATGATCATGAATTAGTTGGTAAACGAGAGCAAATCGGGAAATTTCAAGGTATAGAATTTCATATTGGTGCTGATGATAACTTGAAATTCTAAAACAGACTGTGTGTTCTGAAGAATTCTAAAGTTAAATAAGAGATTTTGCGGGAAGCTCACAGCAACCGTCACTAGATTCACCCTGGTAGTAATAAAATGTACAAAGATTTGATGCAAATGTACTGGTGGCCAGATATGAAACATGAAATTTTAGATTTTATATCGAAATGTTTGATTTGTCAACAAATTAAAGTCAAGCATCAGGTACTTTCAAGGTTGCTATAGCTTGTTATGATTCCAGAATGGAAATGTGAATGAGTTATCATGGACTTTGTGTAAGGGTTACTGCTATTGTAGAGGAAGAAAGATGCAATTTGGGTTGTTGTCGACTGTTTGACTAAATCCACACATTTTATTTTTGTTCACATAGATTTTTCACTAGAAAGATTAGCATAGTTATATGTTTTTGAGATTGTCAGATTGCACGGGGTGCCCTTGTCGATTATTTTCGATTGCGATTTACGATTCACCTCTCGATTCAAGGGTAAGTTACACAAAAATTTAGGCACTAAATTTACTTTCAGCACAACATTTCATCCTCAGAAAGATGGCTAGTCTGAGAGAGTAATTCAGATAAGATATGTTTCGCTATTATATTCTTGAATTTAAAGGTAATTGGGAGAAATTTTTTCCGTTGGTTGAATTTACTTAGAATAATAGTTACCAGTCGAGTATTAAAATGGCCCCGTACAAAGCTTTTTATGGTCAAAAATGTATAACTCCATTATACTAGAATGAATTGAGTGAGAGAAAGCTGTTGGATACTGATTTAATTTGTGAAACAGAAGAAAAAGTGAATGTGGTACGAGATTGTTTGAAAGCTACTTCTAATCGTTAAAAGTCATATGCCGATTTGAAAAGAAAAGATATCGAGTTCTAAGTTGGCGATAAGGTATTTTTGAAGGTGTAGCCTTAGAAGAAAGTTCTCCACTTTGGCCAAAAAGGAAAGCTTAGTTCGTGCTTCATTGGTCTGTATGAAATTATTGAAGGAATTGGGTTGGTAGCTTCTCGTTTAGTTTACCATTGGAATTGGAAAAAAATTCATACTATTTTCCATGTGTCAATGTTGAGGCAGTACAGATCTGATCCCTCACATGTGATTTCACAAGTTCATTTGAAGTTACAGTCTAATATGTCGTATAGTGAGGAACTGGTTAAGATTCAGGCTCGTGAAACTAGAGAGTTGAGAAATAAACTTATAGTTTTAGTTAAGGTTCTTTGGCAATGTCACGGGGTTGAGGAAGCTATTTCGAAATTGGAAGAAGCTATGAAATTGCAATACCCGAACCTATTCTCTTGTAAGATTTTTGGGAACAAAAATTCCTTTAGGGGAGAGTTGTAACAAACCCATTTTCAGTGGTGTCGAAAATAGTGGTTTTGGGACCATAATACTGACAAGTGAGTTAGTATTTTATTATTTATTTATTATTTATAGTATTATTATAAGTTCGTGTGAAAATTTGGTAAAAATTTTTTAAAGTTTAGATAATTGATTAAGTAAAAAAGATTAAATCGTAAAAGCTGCAAAAGTTAGTTTCTATTAATTAAAGGTGTTAAATGGCTATAGAAAAGTGAATTGATGGACTTAAATGGTAAATATACCATTAAGATAGATAGTGAATGGTTTAGGTGATATGTTTCAAGAAATTTTATTAATTTTAAAAGGTTAAAGTTGTAATTCCATAATTAGATAAAAATTAAAACAAAAACAAAAACCTAATAATCATATTCTTCATTGGCACTAAACAAAATCGGTTCACCATTGTTGAGAACAAAAAGCTTCAGCCAAGCTTGGTTTTCATGCATGGTATGTAATTTTTGTCTGTTTTTAATGATTATTTTTTTGTAATTGTTTGAGCATAATCTAGTTAACCTAGAGGTTAATTCGTAAAACTGTTAAATGTTTTGAAAGGTGTCATTGATGAGTTTGAAGTGTTTTTAATGTTTGATGGTATATTATTAAGCTTGATAGCTAAGTAAGATTATTTTGTAAAGTAGTTTTTAGTGATTTTAATGTTTAAGGATTAAATTGTTAAAATAGTAAAATTTATGGAATTATTTTGAAATTGTGATAAATATGGGTTGTCGAGAGAGACCCTAAAAAATTCAGCTAGCTTGGGAAGTTATTAAATGTAGTTAATTTGTAATTTTCAAGTTAAAGGACTAAATTGTGTAAAGTATAAAGTTTAGGGGTAATTTTGTAAATTGCTAATCAAAGGACTTATAAGAATAAGTTTAATTACTTAAGTTGCTTGTATTGAATTGAATGAAATTATTATATAGATCAAGAAACAAATCAACCAGACATAAATCGTGGGAAAGTAAAATTAACGGAGTAGTTATCGGCATCGTGTTCGTAACCGTTTTGGTTTAGGTAAGTTTGTAAAATGATTGAATTTATAAAGTTTAAGTTTTGGATGAAATTTTAATAAATGCCTATGTTAATTATAGTTTTAAAATGAATGTTATGCGATAATTGGTAGTTTGGATTAAATTGCATTAAAGGCTAAATTAATGGTTATTTTTGAAAAATAAGAACTATATGGATGTGAATTAAGAAAGTATAATACGTGTGAAGTTAAATGGTTTGGAAACAAAACTAACTCATATAAACTTCATGAATACTTAGGATAAAAATGACATGTCATTAGAGGTTACTTACACTTTCAGGTGCTGGTCTTGGATGTCCTACTGATGGCTGAGATCCTGCATTTATTGCGGATTCTCCACAACTCGTGTAAGCAGCATCATGTAGCCTAACATCCCCTGACAGCTCGTGTGAGCATATACGGTTATAGTCACAACTTGTGTGAGCATTTTCTTGAGTATCCAATTTTTTTTCTTTTGGTTCAACGGATAATAAAGGTTTAAACGAATGAACATATTTATATGAAATGTTATATAATCTTGATAGATGAAATGGAAAACTTTGGTATGAATGCTTTGAAATGAAAGAGTGGTGTTTATTAGAAATGTGATGAATAAATGTATATTTGACATGTTTACTATTATATGTTTCATGTTATGTTGAGATTATATGTTTAATTGTTGTACTTACTAACCTTATGAGGTTTGTGTTTTATAGGAAAGAAATATATGCTAATGATCTAATGAATGAATCTATGCATGAATGGTTGAATAAAAATATATTCGATAAGTTTAAGTTTACGTTATACGAGCTTACTAAGCACTGGTTGCTTACGTTAGTTATTTTCTTTCCCTGTAGATCATCGGAAATCTCAGTTGGTTAGAAGCAAGTCAAAGCATTCACACTATCTGCTCTTCAACTCGGTAGAAGTTTAATGATTTTGAAGTTGGGTTAAAAATGGAATTTACTAGGAGCTCTTGAGTTTTTTTTGTTACGATAATGTTGTTTCAACTTTGGTTTAAGTATAGTAGTTGTGTATACATCTTTTGTTTTGGCTTGTATATGTCCATATAGGTGTCTTTCGTTATTTGGTTCATGCTTCATGGAAGTGGTTGAGATATGGTAAAATGTATGTGAATAAAATGGATGAATTGGTATGTTTGGCAAGTGTATAAGGTAAAAGCTTGTGATCTTTGAATGTGAATTTAGTTTAGTGTATAGAATGTGGTGCCATTGAAGGCATATTGGTTAGGCACTTAGGTTTGATGTTTTGGCATGTTTTAATTATGTTTGAATGTGTTTAGAAGGTGTGAAAATAGTTGAAATTAGTTTGGATTTGTACCTAATAAATAAGTGATGATTTACCTTATTTTAGAAGTCATTTTAAGTGCACGCGAGCTGTCACACGGCCGTGTGCCACACACGGTCACTCCACACAGCACATGGCCTATTTAATTTTGGTGCAGATTTTTCCCACATGGTCACAATTTGTTACACGGTCATGTGACCCTATTTTCAAACTGTATACAGTTTGGCCACATGGCCATGTCCTTGAGCCAAACTGCTTGGGCTCTGTCAGACGGCCGTGTGACCCCTGTTTTCAATTTTTTTCTATTTTTCCTTTTTTTTATTTCAAATTAGTTACTAATTGTCTCTAAACTTATTTTTAGGTTCCATATACTCGAATTAAATCTAATTTTTGTATGAATGCCATGAATGATGATTTGTTATGAATAATAATATTTAAATTAATATTTGATTGATTTTTATGATGCATTAAGATTTTTTATTTGTCAAAATGATCTATAACCCTAATCCGGCAACGGAGATGGGTTAGGGGTGTTACAATAACATAACTGAAGAGTACTCAGATAATTACAGCAATTTAGTCACAAAATAAATTACAAGTAATTTGACTATGTTAGAAGTTTTAACAAATTACGAGGTTAATGGAATTACAAGTAATTTAAAAAAATGTAACAAATTATAAACATAAGTAATTTTATAAGATGTATTACATACCTTGATCCAAACTAATGAAAATCACAAAGCACTCGTACTGATAATGTATAAAAATAATAATAAGGAAAAATATAAGATTAGTACCTAAACTTGTCAACTTCTCCCAGATTGGTACCTATGATTTTAGTTGTCCCAGATTGGTACCTGAATTTTTTTTCGTCCACTAGTTTGGTACCTAAGCCTAACAACATTTAAATTTTACTGACGTGGCAGCACTAGCCAATTGCCCACTACCATGTGTCGCAATCTGGGAACCCCATTTAACCTTTTTTTCATCTGCTAACCCCTTTGAAAAAAAATTAAAGACAATATTAATTAAATTTTGAACAAATAAGAATGAATTAAAAGTTTAGCATCGAGCTTTGAACCATTTAGGGAAAAATCTGTCGATTCTTCATCTGAAAGAAAACTATTAGGTTTTTTTTTTGTTGAAGATCAAAAGCCAGATAATAGTTATCAACAATCCCATATTTAACATTGACTCTTCATATGAGAAATCATTTCGATTCAACTTGTTTGAAAGAAAACCTTCAATTTGTTTAAAACCTTCCACAATCTCAGATACCCTTTCGATTGCCCACCTATCTATCTAGAAAAAAAACCCTTGTTTCATCATCGGCTAATCATCCCATTCAATTATGTAGTTATTTTTTGTAGTATTTGAATCAAGATTGCCATATTTCGACCATGATTATAGGTATTTCACTCTATTTTTGTGAATTATTTTTCATCATCGAATTAAGATTGTCATATTTTTAGCATACAAAGCTTTTTTTTATCTTCGATGGGTTTTTTTTTATGGTTTTTAAAAAATCAAACCCTTTTGTTTGGACTCATTCTTACAAACTGATTATTTTTGTACATATTATATCTGACTTCCAGTTTTTAATTCGTATTATATCTGACTTTTAGTTTTTTTTTTGTTGGCATTCGTGAGTGACGGGGATTTTCTTTGAGCATTTAAGAGATTGAGGGTGAAAGGTATGTCTGTTATGTATGTTTCTTTACTGTTTATGTATGTATGTTATGTTTTTAAACTATTATGTATATTATGTATGTTATGTAGTATGTATGTATGTGTGTTATGTTTACTATTATGTTATGTATGTTATGTACTATTATGCATGTATGTTATGTTTAATGTTATGTTTGTATATTTGTATGTATGTTATGTTTACTGCTATGCTTGTATGTTTGTATGTATGTTATGTTATGCATTGTTATATATGTATATTATGTTTACTGTTATGTTTGCATATTTGTATGTATGTTATGTTATATAATGTTATGCTTATGTTATATAATGTTATGTATATTATGTATGTATATTTGTATGTTTGTTATGCGTTATATTACTGTGATGTTTGTATACTATGTATGGCATGTTTAATGTATGTATATTATGTGGTATATTACTATTATATGTATGATTGTTTATTAATGTTTAAGCATGTATATTATGTGGTATATCACTGTTATGTGTATGACTATTTATTAATGTTTATGTATGTTATGTGTGTATGTTATGTTTACCACTATTAAAAATTTGTGTGTATATCATGTATGTATATTACAATTTATACTATGCATGTGCAGTTTGCTATAATGTCTTGGGATAGATGTGTAGTGCATATGCACTTGGGACCAATTGACCCTCCCATTCCAAGGAAAATGCCCAAGAAAAAAAAAAACAAAGTCAGAGAAGAGTGAGAGATAAGTGGGAGTAAACTATCTAGAGGAGGAGGAAGATAAAGTGCCCAAGTGTTCCATGGTTGGACACAACTCCAGAAGCTATCAGAATTCAACTACTGTATGTGTTATTAACTTATAAGAATTTTAATACAAAACATGTTTAATTTGAGAACTACTAACATGTTTAATTTTCAAAGTACACCTCTACCAGTTGGAGTACCTCCAGCAGCTCCTACTCCACCAGCCCCAGCAATTCCTGCTCCACCAGCTCCTTCTCAAATTGTTGCATCCGAAGCATCTGCATCATTCTGCATCATCACCACCAGCTCCTTCAACACAACCAACTCCTCCCATCATGCCAAACTCTTCAACACAGCAAATACTTACAAGACTTCGTAGTAGGGAAAACAAGCTGTGCAAGGGATTGGGTTATACACTGATGAGAGGACAGAGATGCAAATTTTGAATGTAAGTAGCCCTCCTTTAAACTGTTTATTGTATTTTGATGACATGTTTTTTTAATTATGTATTTTATGCATTGTAGCTTGGTATGAGAGGGGAAACCATGGTGACTGCCCCAACCAAGTGCACCAATAAAAGGAAGGACAAGGAAACTACTGGTGGGACTTAGGAAAGTAGGAACATGAAAAAGGCTAAGTCCAAAGACCCATCCAAGCATAATCATAATCCATAGAGATAGCTGATGTTTATCCGTGTTTAATTTGATGGTCCTATTTGTTAACATACGATGGATGGGTTTATTTTATTGGATGTATTTCGATGATGGACGGTTTAGTTTATGGTTATATTTTGATGGGCACTTTATTGATGTTTGTATTTTGATGGATGGTTCAATTTATGGATGTCAATTTATGGACAACAAAAAAAAATATTTTTCATTCCATTCAGTTCATTCACTCTTAACAACTAATGGAAATTCATGAACAACATTTCACCATCCAGAAGCAAGATAACTAAAAAAACATCTTCCATTATACAAATAATAACAATTCATAAGCAATTGATAATTTGTTGTCCCTGGACATTTTATCCTTGTGCAATTTTATCTTCTCTTCCAAACGAGTTACCCTCGATCGTATTCTTCGCATTTCGTCAATATTGAGCTCATTGTTCTCAACTCTTAATCTCATATTCTTTGTCAATGACATCTTATTTTCTAGCATTATTTCAACGATTGTGCATCCTTCTTCTTTTACAGTTGAGTCTGTCTCGTCACTGTCACCATCAACCCACTGAAAGAAATCACATCCCCCAGTCTTCATTTTACACATACAACAAAAAACAAACAGAATATTAAAAATGGCAATACACAGCAATTCTCTGCAAATTGCAATGGCAGATCAAAACCCTAAAGCCTAGTTTACCTCTTTGAACTTCAAACACCAAAAGAATTTTCTCCCTTTGTTTTTTGGAATATTCGCATTGCAAACGGGTGCCCTTAAACCGCAACGGTAGTACACAACACTTTTCTGTGTACTTGATTTTCTATTCGTAGAAGAAGACATGGTGGAGACGTGAAGGAGATGGAAAATGAAGAAGAGGAAATAAAAAAAAAAAAAAGAA
>JABFAF010277760.1:0-12832 GCA_013677275.1 Gossypium schwendimanii
AATAATAATAATAATAATAATAATAATAATAATAATAATAATAATAATAATAATAATAATGATAATAATTATAAAAAAAACAAATCGATAATAATAAAATAAAAAAATAAAAAAAATCCTTAAAAGGCTAAAGTTAAATGAATAAAGGATTTAATTGAAACTGAACCAAGTTTAAAAGATGAATTAAGATAAAAAAATAAACAAAAGACCCATTTGAAAGGTCCAAATAACTCAGAGGGATCAACTGAGGAAATATCCCCGCCTCTGAAACGCACCGTTCTGCTAAGACCAAATCAAAAATGAAATAAAATTTGAAGTATAAATTAGAAAATAAAAAAAGAACTAGATTAAAACAATTGAAAAATGCGGAAGGATCTAACGTGAGAATAGACTCTTCCACAAAAAACACGCGGATCCTCCTTGCGGGTCGGGTCAACACGCGGGTTAAAGGGGGTAGAGACCAAAACGGCGCCGTTTTAGGGCTATAGAGATCAGCCCTAAACGGTGTCGTATTGTATGGCCTATAAAACTAATTTTTTTTTAATTTCATTCTATTTCCCTTTTTTTTTAAATTTGAAAATTTTCTCTCACTCTCTCTCACCCTCTTTTTCGATCCTCTCCTTGATCAGCCATGGCTCCGGCCATCGACCTCGAAAGAAGGCCATTTTTTTGGTTTTTCGATTTTCCTGACTCAAAAAACATCGTTTTTCTTCGAAAACGACAAACCTCGGCCCCCACGATGGCGCAAATGCATGAAAAGGGTAAGATTCGACTCCTTTCTTTTTTATTTTTCTTAAAAACTAGTAGAAATATAAGTAGAAAAAAACAAAAAAAAAGAACCACCTTTTTTGTTTCCGATTGCTTTTTTTGTATTGATTTTTGTCGTAAAAACAAAAAAATTTACATCACTATTTTTGTGGCTTTTTATAGCCGAAAAGAAAAAAAAAAGAAAATACAATGCTATCATTTTTTTTCTCTGTGTTTGCGTGTTTGTTTTGCAGGTACAAGGGCCAGCTATGTGCGGAGGTCGACGTGGCAGTACGGAGGCACTGACGTGGAGGAGGTAACGGCAGTGTGTGGCACTGGATGCTGTTAGGGGGCTAGGGTTTTTTGACATTGTTTAAGTTTTTGGGCTTATCGGGTCGCCTAGGGTTTTTTTTATTTTGGGTTTGGGTTGTTTGGGCCTATTGTAAGTGGATTGGGACTGTTAAATTTTTTTTCTTTTGGTTTTTTTTTTTTGTTGGGTCTGGGCAAAAATGGCCTATTACACTCACGATGGAGTTTGACGGGGAGATCGTGAAGATTAACATTTATGGCACTATTAGTCATCCTAGTGAAATCTTGAACATAAATCAGGTCGACATAATTGAGTTATTAGTAGGAGAAACATTTGAGTCACCTTATAAAGACAACCCTAAAATGACGTTTGATGATTTTGAATCTTTTAATGAATTTTTGTCTCCTATGAACACTAAACTTCTACCTTTTATTGTGCAGGCACCAGATCTGGAATTAAAACCACTTCCTGAACGTTTCAAATGCACATTTTTGGAGAATGATGGGACCATTATCGACTTAAAAGGGATTAATCCCTTGACATGCACACATAAGATTTTCTTTGAGGAAAATACGAAACCAAAGCAAAAGACGCAAAGACGATTGAACCCAAATATGGTGGATGTGGTAAAAAGGAGAATTTCCAAGCTCATACGATCAAAAGAATTCAGCTGGAACTGCCCCAATACTAGTTAGGGCGTTAAGCTAACGATGTTAAACAAGCGCTTGTTGGGAGGCAACCCAATTTTATTTTATTTATTTTTTTATTTATATTTATATTTTCTATTTTCTTTATTTTCTTGCATGTTAATAAATATTTTCTCTCTTCTTATATCCAAGAGAATCGAGAAACCGAAAAAAATTAAATTTGGAAACGGGCAAAAATAGTAATGAAAACGACATGGGGAGTGTTCTAAACCCTTTCTTTTCATCATATTTATTAATATTATTTTTCACATCGAGGACAATGTGTTTTAAATAGGGGGAGACATTCTTCATTATTTCTGTCATTTTATCTGCTGCTTTTATTGTTGAGTTACTATTGCTGCTGCCTTGTGCTCGTTTTTGCCCACATTTATTTATTCTTTTTAGAATATTCTTCCTCTTTTCATGCCCAAGATTTTAACCAAGAATTGCCCACTATTTGACCTGCGAGCATGATTCTTATCTACTGAGTTAGTTATGATTTTGCTAGTTTGATTTCATCTCCACTGTTTTATTTCTATTAGGATAAAATGATTATGATTAATAAAGCTAACCCTATCTTGCTTATAGTAAAATCGATTAAGTCTAAATGCAAATAGGACACTTAACACAATTGTATGCTAAATTTATTTTCATGATTGCTAGGTAGTTACCGAAACTTATTTTTGACACTTGATTGTTTTTCCTAATCCTCCAAAATTAAGATTTTGTTTCATTAAAAATTATAATAATAATAAATTTTGATGCTTCCGTTGTTATGAGCACAGCTTAAAACGTGACTGACTAAGTAACCGGGGTAGGGTACTTGGGTTGTCATCCTACTTAACGTCAAAAGGTTGTGTGACATGTTAGGTAAAACTCCACTAACCGGAATTAAACAAAAAAATTTTAAGAGTGTGTTGGGATGAGTAACCGAAGTGGGGTGCTTGGGTTGTCATCCTACTTTGTGTCAAAAGGTTCGATACATTCTTAAAAATATACATATAAATTTAATAAATTAGGAGTATGTTGGGCTGAGTAACCGGGGTGAGGTGCTTGGTTGTCATCCATCTTCACGTCAAAAGGTACAATACATTCTTAAGAAAAGAAAAACAAAAAAAAGGGAAAAAAATACAAGTAAAAAATATTTAACAATAATAAATTGCATTTGGGGACTAAGGGTGGAAACAAATAGGGTGTCTTGGTAAGTTTAGTAAATTACCTAATTTTCATGAAATAATCCAAGTCGATTTAATTTTTGTGTGTTTAAGATGGAATATTTTTTTAGTTTTACTCAAAGCAAGCTAAAGGTTCTCTTTATTTTCATATGCATTATGCCTAATTTTTATAAAGCTTTGGAGTGATACTTCTTTCATGGTAAAATCTAAATAACATAGTGGATAAGAACCATACTTGAGGGCAAGCATGGGCTAAGCAAGGGGAATATGATAATACTCTAAAATGACATACTTTTATATGTTAATTGCATATATATTTTGAGTATGATTCTACTAAATTGTGCTTTTTTATGGTTTTTTATCTTGTAGGGGCCAAATTGAAGGCAAAAGGAAATTTAAGAGCAAAAAGCGTAAATTTAAAGATAAAATGGGCCAGCATGCGAAATAGGAAAGAAGTTGTGCCAAAAATACAAAATGTGAAAGACTTGAGGGCAAAAATTCAAAAAAGAGATTTATAAACATAAAACTCTATTTAAATTTGAATTTTATTAGGATTACCTTTAGGATTATTATTTAGATATAATTTCAGATTTTATCTTTATTTATCTTTTAGAGTTTAAATAGGAACAAACTAGGTTTTCTATGTACTATAAATAGGGGATGGAGTGACATCAATATGGACTCATCTTTTCTCTAAAAACTCTCTCCCTAAAGCTCTTAGCTTTTTGTTCATTTTATTTTTCAATAAAATTCCATTTTTATTAAACTTATTTTTTTCTCGAAAAGCATGAGCCACTAAACTCATCTAGCTAAAGGTTATCGAGATTCCCCAAAAAAAGGTTCATGAGGCTTAGAACCCGTACTTAGCATTCTCAAGAATATTCATCGTTTCTCTGCATTATGGGACTGACGCTTCCGTCCATGTCCTTTCAAAGGTGATCTTTTCATCTTGTGTAAAGGCGGCCGCTTTGTATGTTTTGGGAATGTTGCACAGTCGGTCGTTAACTTACTACATCAGAGGTTGTCGAGCCCAAGAGACAAAATGGCGTGGGATTCGCTATTGAGAAGTGATGATCTAGTGTAAGACGGTCCCACAAAAGTGATCATTGGCTAGAGTCAGGTTCCTCTAAATTGTAAGGCTAAAATCTAAGTGGAGCTAGTGGCCGTAGGCGTCCTCTTCCACTATAACTAGTTTATTCTGTCATAAGAAGTATCACCTAAAAGCCTAGGATTGTACTCAAGAAAGATCGAGATAACCGAAGGCTGGAATCCCTTAAATCAAAGAATCCTTTTCCTTAATTCTGTTTCTTTTTTACAATTTCAATTTCAATTCATACAATTTCAATTCGTCCATATTTTTAATTCTGTCTTTTTTATTTTTTCCAGGTACGCCGTTTTTCTTGGGCATGACTGTGCCAAGGATTTCGAAGAACAAGAAGTTGTAACAATCCAGTCCCTAAGGATTTGACCCTACTTCCCTTAGACTATTCTTTTCGTGATTTCATAAGGATAGGTTTTTTTTGTGCTTTCAACGACACACTATTTAAAAAGAGATTGTTGGACGTTTGGACAAACCATATTTAAAGAAGTATTCAAAAAGGCTTAAAATAGAAGAAGCCATCATGCAACCTACTATGTGCCAAGAATCTTCCTCTTCTAGTGAGTTACCCGAATCTTCCTCTTTTAGTGAGTTACCCCTAATGATTTAGATAAACCAATTCCCAAAAGAAAAGGTGTTAGACCCTGTACTAGACACCCTATATCTATCTTTATCTCTTTTGACTCATTGCCCCTTCCCTATAAAACCTTTGTCTTGTATTTGTCCTCTATGTCTATTCCACAAGATTGGTGTGAAGCATTTGAAGATCCCAAGTGTAAAGAAGCCATGGTTGAAGAAATGGAAGCACTAGCAAAAAATGAGACTCGAGAGCTAGTAACTCCTCCGATAGATAAAGATTTGGTAGGATGCAAATGGGTGTTTACTGTGAAACACAAGTCTAATGGTTCAATTGAAAGGTACAAAGCCGGATTGATTGCTAAATGCTTCACTCAAACTTGTGGAGTAGACTATCAAGAGACGTTTGCCCCTATTGTCAAAATGAACACTATCAAAATTTTGTTATCTTGTACAGCTAACCTTGATTGAAACCTACAACAATTTAATATGAAGAATGCATCCCTATATGGAGACTTAGAAGAGGAAGTATATATGGAGACTCCTCCTAAATTTGATAATACAAAAACGAAAAGGAAAGTATGCAGATTGAAGAAAGCCTTGTATGGATTAAAACAATCTCCTAGAACATTGTTTGACAGATTCTGCAAAGCTATGATCACTTTTGGTTATCAACAAAGCAATGTTGATCATACCCTTTTTATGAAATATTAGAAGGGTAAGATCACTCTTTTTATTGTATATGTTGATGACATAGTGATGATAGGAAACGATGAGGAAGAAATGGCTCGACTGAAATAATGTTTGGCTCAAGAATTTGAAATAAAAGATCTAGGGAAGTTACAATATTTCTTGGGAATTGAAGTTGCTAGATCAAAGAAAGGAATCTTCATATCTCAAAGAAGATACATCCTCGACCTCTTGATTGAGACAAGTATGATGGGATGCAAACCCTCAGAATCACCTATAGAAAGCAATCATAAGTTGCAAGCTGGAATAGAAGAGTCAGTGGATAAAGAAATATATCAAAGATTGATTGGTAGACTAATTTATCTCTCATACACTAGACCTGACATAGCATATGCAGTCAGTTTGGTAAGTTAATTTATGCATGATCCTTGATAGTCTCAAATGCAGGCTGTCTTTCGCATTCTATGCTACCTAAAGTCTACCCCAGGAAAAGGTCTCCTCTTTTCTAAACATGGTCATCTCCAGATAGAAGCTTTTACAGATGCAAATTGGGCTAAATCTCTAGATGATATGAGGTCTACATCTGGATATTGCACACTTGTAGGAGGAAACTTAGTCACTTGGAGAAGCAAGAAGCAAAGCGTGATTGCTCGGTCAAGTGCTAAGGCAGAATATAGAGTCATGGCATAAGACATTTGCAAGCTAATATGGTTATTAAAAGTTATGGAGGAATTAAAGTTGTCAAATAAAGGAAAATTATCCTTATATTGTGACAACAAGGCTGCCATCAGTATAGCCCAAAACCCAGTACAACATGATTGAACAAAGCACATAGAAATTGATTGACACTTCATCAAAGAAAAGTTGACTGCCGATATTTTGGGCTTAAGTCATGTAGCCTTTGACAAACAATTAGCTGATGTATTCACCAAAGGACTTAACAACAGAAGCTATCATAATTGGGTTTGCAAATTGGGCATGTGTGATATTTATGCACCAGCTTGAGGGGGAGTGTTGACAGCTTATCTCAGCTAATCTCAGTATTGATTTAATGTATTGATTATGTTTCCTTAGGCCTACTTTTTTAGTATAAATAGCCATGTAAATCTTTTTGTTAAATATACAAGAGAAAATTATTCATATTCTCAACATGAACTTTATTTTCGAATTTGGATACATTGAGATTATTACTCTCTCCTATCCACTTTTCATATATGTACATCAGTCTCCAAAAACAAACGACTTGAAGCTTGAACAACGTGATTAAAGTTCATCATACCCGATCCACCATGTATTTTCAATAAATTTCAAGGCAAGGGATGTCGCGTATGATGGACCAATATTTTCCTTTCTCTTTTCTGCACATGCCTCGTAAAACAGGACAGTCAGAGATGCATAGCCGTCCTAGTGAAATTGGTAGGCCTGTCTTTGGTAGAAACCGGAGCTTATGGCAGCCTTTAATCTGCAATTCTTGGAGAGCTATGAGGTTTTCTAGTTCCCAGGATAGACATTCCAAATTTTCAAGGCTTTCCAGGTAAATACTGGTTAAAGTCGAAGGAAGCATTACACTCTCAGCTGGAAATGAATCAGTATCTGCAGCAGGACATGCACCAACAATCTTGATTTCTATAAGACAATTGAGTTTTTCCAGGCCCCACTCTGACATTGGCTGCTTTAGCTTTTCACAATTATGGAACTTGAGTGAAGTTATGTTGGGAGGCAAACCACCCTCTGGGATGGATGTCAGAGCCACACAGTCTGATAAACTCAGTTCTTGAAGAGAGTTGAAGTTCGGCATATGGTCTGGCAAGGCCCTGAGATTCATACAATTCGATAGCCGGAGGACTTTAAGATCGAGCAATGGCAACACACTTTCCAATAAGGATTCTGAAGCAAGAAAATCAGCTAAAAACAAATATTCAAGGCGCGGTGCACAGTTCTTATTGCCATCACGTTGCACTCGTCCATCGAGAAAGAACTCTAAATTTCTGCAGTTTTTGATTCTTAAGCTCTTGAGTGTCGAGGGCAATTTGGGTTCCGGGAAGGATTTCAGGGAAGGACAGCTTACCATATTTAACTCTTCAAGAAGGCAGCAGTTGGAATTACTGTCATTCATGTCAGGTAATGACTCCAGAGCCTTGCAGTCAAGGATTGTGAGGCACTTTAGTTTATGAGGCAACCCTGTTGCTGGCAAGGACACAAATTTTTGGCAGCTTTCAATCTTGAGATCTTTAAGAGATGAGAGTAGGCATAGTCCTTGCCCTTGCTTTTCTCTAACCAAGGATACAAGCTCGGGACAATTCTTTACTACCAAACTATTTAGCCAAGGTAGGTTTTCTAATTCTGATCCATTCTGCCACAAACACTTTAGTGCACTGCAACCTTCAATCTCTAGAACTTCAAGTCTCATTAACGCCTTGGAGAGCTCCTCAGTTATGCAGGTAAGGCCTGAAATTCCCTTAATTTTCAATTTGGTGATGGTGTTTTGACCGACCATTCTTTGAAGGATTACATTAGTACTGTCCTCCACGGTTAATCCACGTAAGCATGTGGAACTTAAAGGTGAATTCATTAGCTGTGGGCAGTTTTGAACATCTAGTTTTACCAGGGAACTGAGGGTTCTTGGCAGCGTTCCAGCTAATTTAGGACAGTTGTGCAGTATAAGCTCACGAAGACAAGGGAAACCTTCTACACTACCAACACATGAAATCCATTCCTTCCATTCTGTCATGTTCTCAAACCTCAAGATCTCTAAAGATGAAAAACTGTCCCCGTAAAATTCAGGGCCCAACTTTGTCACTGCATGCATGCCTCTTATGTTCAAGATTTTGAGTGACCGTAGTCGCCCGAGTAATGGCAATGATTTGCAATTTATGCAGTCAAAGAAGTCTAGTTGCTCTATTTTAGCAAAAGAAGGATTACCTACCCAAAAAGGGAACTTTGTAGCTCCATAATTTGAAATGGACAGCCATTGGAGATCTTTTTGAGGGTCCAGTAACGCAAGGACCTGCTCCTGCATTTGGTTGTCTCTGTTTTTAAAATCATTGCTCCATTCAAGGGCTAACTTCTTCAGGCCTTGCTTTTGCCTTAGGTTGGCAATCCTTGCATCTTGAATATCCACCACGTTATGTAGCCCTATAATGGAAAGTTGACCTTGAAGAGACAAATCCTTTAACTCCCTTAATGCCAGCCCTCCAGCTTTCCCGATAATGAATTTGGGCAATACCCGGAGACTGGTCAAGTTTCCGAGTCCTGGTGGCAGCTCTTGTAGCTTCGGAGTATCTCGGATGTCAAGATGATGCAATTTACTCAGTCCACAAATTTCAACAGGCAAAGCTATAAGTTCTTTGCATTGGTTTAATATTAACATTTGTAGGTGGTGAAGATTACCAACTAACCGAGGAAGCAATCTTATTGCTGTTCTAGACAAATTAAGGCACCGCAAAAGCTTCAAATCACCAATTGAACTCGATAGCTCTCCAATGAAATAGCCACTCAAGGATAACACTCTTAAGCACTTCAATTTTGGCAACAATTTGTACAGTACCTTACTACTTAAATAGCAATATCCTCCTCTCTGACATGGTGTCGGCAATGCTATGAAGGATCGTACGTGTTTCCTTTCATTGAAGATTTCAAACCTTTGTGAGACATCGTATCGGTGGGGAATGAACGAAACATGACGAGCCATTTCATCGATGTGCAATTCATGCTCCATATTAAAACAGGAATCACCGGCAACAGATTGAGCAAGATCGATAATGAGGTCATGCATTACAAACAACGAGCTGTTATTATTTGACTTCTGAAAAAATGACATTGATAGCAGATCGGAGAAGTACTCATGTCCTAAGTCTTCTGGTTGCTTATGCCCTTTCGGTTGCACGAAATCCTCTGCTATCCATAACAGAACCAACTCATCACTATTGAATTCATAGCCTTTTGGAATTAAAGAGCAGTAAGCAAAACATGGCTTCAAATGAGAGGAGAGGTGATGGTAACTCCATCTTAATGCTGCAACAGTGCCTCCTTTCTCTTCTAGTAGATCCCAAATCTTGCTCTTGGATACAGCTTCCCACTCTTTGTATACCTGCTTGGCTCCCAAGTGGCTCGCCAATTCTTTTACCGCTGAAGGTAGCCCCTTGCATTTCTTCACTATTTCTTGGCCAATTTCTTTCAGATGTGGATAGCGTTTGAAATTTTTGCTTTTCAAAGCATGGCAAGCTAAAATTGACAAACAGTCATCATCTGCCAACTCTTTCAAAGGAGTATCATGGACTAAGCGACCTATTATTTGTGAAATGTTTTGATCCTGAGTGGTGACAATGATTTTGCACCCCGAGTTCCCGACTTCGAAAGGACGGATAAGGAGACTCCATTGATTGTAGTTCTGAAGCCGTACATCATCTAAGACAAGTAAAAGTTTCTTCCCTGATAACTCCTCCTTTAGCTTGAGCTGGAACAAATTCAAGTCGGTGGTACAAGAAATGTTAGGATTGACAGCTTTTAGAATGGCTTTTGTGATCTCTGTGACACAAAAATCTTCTGAGACATGGATCCATGCTTGAAAGTTGAAAAAATCATTGACTTTACCATCATTGTAAACCAGCTGAGCAAGTGTGGTCTTGCCAATCCCTGCGATGCCAGTTATGCTAATAACAGGGACATGACCATCTTCACTTGTCTTCTCAACCAGCAACGATTTAAGTATTGCTTCCTTCTCATTTCCCCTGCCGAAAACCTTGATTTCACTGACTATAGATGTTGTGGGCGGTCTTTGATGATCTCTTGCTTTGTGGGCCTTTCCTCCAACATTATCTCCAAGTCTCAGGCTGTTCTTTTCACTTGCAATCTGCTGCAGCCTTGTGGTGATCCCCTTTATCTTTGACACCATCTTCACATTAAACATGCCACTCCATTTCAAACCTCTCAAGCAATGCATTTTCACCTTACTATGTTTCACTGTTGACTTGCGCCGCAAAGCTTCGTAGTCAAACTCCTCTAATATGTCCTTGACTTGGTAAGCCAAGTCTTGTAATTCTTTCAACCATATTTTAGCACTCCTCTCCATTACTTGCTTCTCTTCTGCATCTGCGACAACTGCGTTGATATTCTGCAATATGTTCTTCCACTTTTTGAGTTCAGCATAAACCTTCTTCTGCTGAGCAAAGTTTATCAAGTCAGAAGCGTTGAACTTTGTGAGTAACGCCTCAAACATTTCAGAGAAAAAAGCTTCTCCAACTGCAGCAACGGCTTCCATGATTAGTACTTCGAAGAAACAAAACAAGCAGCGGATCAAGTTTGAAACTGAAGACGAAACCAGTACAGGTTACAGAGAATAATCATCGGAAACAGAACAAGACGTGAGATAAGTTCATGTCATGACTGTAAGTCAAGCACCAAGTTTCCTACACTATTTCTTTTCCTTCCTGAGTTTGACATCTTGTCGAGAGGTCCCACGATGAGAGAATTGGTAGGAAGTTTCCTCCATGACTAATGGTTTAGATATCTTTTTATAAACTGTGGTTCACAAATATCAACCCAACCCATCAAGTGCAGTTAAGAAGCCTGGATTCCGTCACTAATGGACGACAAAAACAAAAGTAGAACTTCATTGATTGGTCCATATTTTTCTTTTGCCTTCCCATGTTTTCGTTTTATTAGAAGAAAAAAGACTCAGTGCTTTGATAGTTACTTGGATGGATAGATAATTAAAGCTAAAGGAGATTTGCTTGGTGTAGAAAAAGTGTGGAAAGTTGGCAGTCCGGACGGTTCATGCATTTGCAGAATTTTCCTTCCGGTTACAAGATAGAGCAAAGAAATTTCGGTGCAGAAAAATGAAGCCTTATATTCCAATTGTTTTCCAGCTATGTGAAAGGTAAGTAAACATTATTAAACATCTAGTCATAATTATTTATTTTGAAAATGTACCCTACGGGTAGGTAAATTAATATATGAAAAATATTTTTAAAAATATGGTAAATTCAAAACAATATATCAAAATAATTTGATATCAATATGTACCAGAAGTAGAAAAAAAAAAAACAACAATGCTACTGGTTGGCACTAAAAATCCTGTTATGAACAACATAGTCTGGGCAAAGGAATCCTTGTACACTTCAGTCTTCAACCTGCTGACTCTATTCTCTTGAGCTTTCCATTTTGCATCCCTTTCTTATCTAGAAGTTCAAGTCAAGCTAGCATTGAGTTAAGAGTAAATAATAATCACAGGTGAAATGGCAAAATATGTGTTGTTAGTTAATATCATTCTCAAATTCAATCCTTCCATAATTCATGTCTCAAACCATACAAATACTAAAAATATCTCAGCATAGATGAGAGCCAGGATCAAATCAAAGTTTGTGACAAAACTTGTCTAGAATGATGAGAATTTACCTTGAATCCTCCATTTCATGCAGTTTCCTCCCATTTTCTTATGTTGACGAGGAAATTTTCCAAGTCAACTAAACTGTTCAAGATTTTTTTAGTGGCAATTACTAATTACAAGTGGAAACACGAAAGGAAACCCAAGGTAGCAGATACAAGACAACCTTGAGTTTGAGTTGGTATGCACGATATTGCTGAGATATTACATGAAGGGTACTAAAATTATTCAAAAAAAAAAGTTTCTTTTTGGGACAATCAAATATTAGTTTTCAGCTTTAAATACTTGTAATCAATAATAAATCCCTCGGAGGTTTTGCAGGTCGATATTAGATGGTCTTTGTTTATGAGGTTGAGCCTGCAAGGTATGGAAACTTTGTTTGTATCCGATTTCCAGTGATGGTGATGATAAAGTAGCTGTAATCCCTAAACCTGGAATGGCCAGATAGTGGTGAAATGAACTTTTGGTAGCTTTGTCTATAGGGATAATATATTTTCTCCCTTGGCTAGTTTCAATTCGATTTTGGTCTTAAATTTAAAAATTATAAAAGTTTGATCTGATGCACCCTAAGATCACGTCACATACTCACTTGAAAATTGTAAATTTATATAAATTTTTATGTGATAATGTAGAATAATCTTAGAGTGTTACATACAGTGTTTTAATAATTGGATAGGTGGTTGAATAGGTTAGACCATCGATTTCTTATTCAATCAGTTTGATCGATTCAACCATTGGACCAACAATACTTAAAAATTCATAAAAATCTAAAAAAATTAAAAAGATAAAAAATTATTAAATCGGTTCAACATGTTCGACTGTCAATTTTTGTTTCGGTTTTTTATTTTCACCAATTTCAAGTAGTTTTCAAGTCAATTGATTCAACCCATTTGTTCGAACTGTTAATCGATCAGTTCTCAGTCCATCTGATCTGATCATGTTCCAGTAACATTGGTCACGTTATCAAATCTTGACAGAATTTGAGTTAAATGACCAAAATAAATCTAATTACCAAATTCAATAATCAAAAATATAAATATCAAAATAAACCTAATTATCACATTCAAGTAAAAAAATATATTATACCTTTACGTTAATGTTCAAAGTTAAGCCATTTGTTTAAACCGAAAAGCCTCGGAAAAAAAAATTGTTTATTATGATATG
>JABFAF010277819.1:0-41193 GCA_013677275.1 Gossypium schwendimanii
TGTCACATTGAAGTGTCTTTCGAAAGATTAGACTCGTTGGTAAAAGTTTGTTTCTAGGTTTAAAAACCCTGCAATTATTTTTTAACAAACCATCTAGCCAAAACGTTTTCCTTGTTGTGTTATTTTGATATAAAAGGTTGATCTAAAATCGCGGAAGCTTTTGAAAGCTCTAATGTTTAAATTTCGTGTCTTTGAAAATTCGTCATCTCCTAAACTAGCAGTTTAAAATAATTAAGCAAGAGCCCAATTAAAAATTTAAACAAACTTAAGGGCCTTATTACATAAACAAAACTGAACATAAACATTGAATTTAAAGGAAAGTAAATGTAGAACTGTTGCAGTTGTGTGGCCACCTCTGAGTCCCTCGCAGCACCAAATCGCCTAAGACTGAGGATTACCTGCAACCTTTTCAGTACGGTACACTTCCTCCAAATATAACAACCCATCCCCATGCAATATGTCGTGACATAATATCATACGTATATGCAAAATGTCATGCTCAATCACAGTCATACATATCATAGAGCAAATCAGTCATAACATAAGGCCATAACAGTCATTTCATCTCCTAGGGGTATAATAGTCATTTTACCCTATGGGGGTAATTCGGTCATTTTACCTTATGGGGATAATTCAATCATTTTACCCTATGGGGGAAATTCATTCATTTTACCCTTTGGGATTAATTCGGTCATTTTACCCTGTGGGGGTAATTCGATCATTTTACCCTATGGGGGTAATTCAGTCATTTATTGATCTTTCGAAAGGTCCGCAGTAGCCTCGAGCGACTCAGGTAACCTAAATGGTCATAATAGTGTAAATGGGCCCAAGGTCTAATACTCGACCCTAGTGGGCCTGCATGCTCGTGCGGCCCGCTCAACCTAGATTTTACCACGGTTATGGAATCCACATAGCCCAGTGCAGTATTTGCCTGAAATTATAGATTTCATCCATGTCGGGCCCACAAGCCCGCCGAGTCCACACGACCCATTTCGGCCCAACATAGCCCATTACGACCCAAGCCTATGAATTTGCTCATGGAGGCCTCTACGTCAAACGCCCATGTTTCCCGAGTTGGGCTTGCCACACGAATGATCATAGGCCTGTGTTGTCTCAAACGCCGTATTTCCAGCTTTTCAACTTTTTGCCGGTTTACAGTTGAATGGGGTGTTTACACACCTGACACGATTTTTTGTACGCAAATGCTCTTTATGTGAATAGCACCACAACCATTCTGAAAGATGAAAAGAACTATCCCGCAGGAAAACCCCATTCGTTACGATTTGTTGCCACCGACGTAGCCAACATTGAAAAGACAAAAGATCGGTCGTTTAAGGAAGAAATCGATGGAAAAGAGAGAATGAAGGGGAGTTTTGGTAGAAACAAGGAGAAGCAATCGCCAACAGAGAAGAGAAGAGATTTTGGTGTCAACATAGGGAGATTGAAGTCAAGAGAAAACGAAACAAAAGATTTGGGTAAAAAAAGGACAAATTCGACTATGGATGCATAGGAAAAGAAAACAAAAAGGAAAGATGCTAGAGGAGGAAGAGAGTAATGTTAGACTTGTTGGAGGGATTTTGGGAAAAAATGTAGCCGAATTTGGGAAAAGCGTTAATTAAAATCAGATATTCCCTCAATCCCACATTTTTCTCCTAAAATCTCTCCAAATATCCCTCCTCAATTCTCTCTATGACCAGTTCAAACTCCATTTAGCAGTATTTGAATCCAACTCTACCACCCACATGAGTTAGGCAGTAAAATAAATACTCCATTTTTTATATGCCACCACTCGAACCTTAGACCCCATGGAGACTCCGCACACCCCTTGCCACTAGACTAACAACTCATTTGTATCATATTTTAACCACAATACTTTAAGAACCTACTATCTAGATCTAAGGATTTTATTCACTTAAAATAAAAAATTTTGCATAAGCCAATACTTGAACCCCTGACTTCTCAAACACTTACAAACACTCATAAATCTCTTAACCACTGAAGCAGACATTCATTTATATCACTTCTTTGCACAAATAAATATTTATGTGCAGTCTCTTATCTGTTCCATTATTCAAAACCTATTTCTTCTAGGCCCAAAATTTGAGCTGTTACATACAAAGTCTAAATGAAAATCATCCAAAAATTAATACAAGTCTTTTAAAAGAGAAAAAGAAAAGAAAAGAAATGTTCAATCTTCCTCCGAAACATCGAGGGGATGAGAACATCTCTTCTCCATACGGGCTTTACCCTTTCCTTTGACATTTGTTTTGTGGGAGCTCCCATCCATTGAAGGCGTATGGTGAGTTTGGCTTCGTATGATAGGCCCTTTTGCTGTAGACAATTATGGCTGAAATGCCACTTCATACTCATCCTCCGTTCCAAGGTATTCCTGAGCAACACCTTCCTCCTCAAGATTAACCTCCTCATCCTGATGAGTCAGAGTTGGCCTGAACATGTATCGGGGATAATTTGGAGCGTGCAACCCATTTATCCTTGCAAATTCTTAAAGTATTGGTCATGTTTCCTGCATCCATCGAATCATTCTGTCAAGTTTTACGTCTATGTCTCCACGACCTCCCTTTCTAACCATTGGGTGATCTTTCTATTTGAGTGATGTTGTTACATCCATTTTTGTCATCCTCCTTTGATTCCACTCAGTTGTTTGCTTCCACTGAAGCTCAACATATTGGGTATATAATGTATCTTCGATGATACTCCTCGTTGGTTCCATAAATTGCCTGTTTTTGCTCATTGGCACCTCTACTTAGCGGCATAAAGTCGTTATGAGGTGGGGGAAGAAGAGTCCAACTTTTTGGCTCTATACACACCGTTTCATTTCTTGAAAATTCCAGTGCCCTACACAAATTTGTTTTCGCTCCAGGATTCCATATAACAAGAGAGCTCAAAACACATTAACATTAGGAACATTCAATGTCGGTGCAATTCTAGTGCCAATGGATTGCATCCATATTTTAGCAATAGGAAACATAATAGCTTGATTGAAATTCATGGGAAGCTCAGTGTTTGGCTTGTAGTTCCTATTGTGTAAAATACTTTATAACATCTTATATGTCAATGTTTTGAAATCCTTCTAGATTTATATTATCAATAAAGTCTTTTTCATAAAATGGGATGTTTCTATTTAAGAGAGAATTTTGTTTTCCCACTAATAGTAAAGTAAACAATTTCTTATTTTGTGTTTGATTCGAATTAGTTCGAGCCCACACTCGAAGTAGATCATGTTATGAGAATAGCGAAGAAGTTTGTTTGGTTGAAAGCCAGGAATGATAAGGATCCGTTTGGTCAAAAACACATGTGCAATTTTGATAAAGGGTTTGTTGTTATAAATATCACAAATCGAACCGGTTTTGAAAATTTTTATTTCTCACTGTGCAAGAAAGTCATTTTTGAATCGAATATTTTTCAACAATTGGTATTAGAGCCAGATTGTGTTTTTTATAGTATAAATCGATATCGAAATTTTATCTCTACTTAATGTGTGATTAATTGTGATAAGATGTGACATTCTTGTAATTGTATGCATGTTTAGGTGAATGTATGACAATGAATTTTGCTATTATTTTATTACTATTTTTGATAAAGTAATTTTGTCAAAGTTGTGATTCCTAAAAAATTAAATGTAATTTTATTAATTTCTTGGGTATGTACAAATTAGATCATGTACTAAAATCTACACACAGGATTTAATTTTATTAATTCAAAATAAAATATGTGAGATGAAAACAGAAATAGGATTTATGTAAACTATATTTTTCAATGAAACCTCAAGAACTGAGATGCATCCAGACTGATAGAGACAAAACAAAACCAACCTAACCAAACTGAAAATAGATAGATGATTGTCAGAAAATGATGTTCAATGGCAAGGGCCATTGGTGGAAGCCGATGACAGTGCCTTATGGCGGCCGACAATGGCTAGCAGCGGTTTGATGATGGAAATTTAGGGATGACCAGACAGTGGCCAACGACGACGACATGGAAATGGCATTGAAAAGACGACAACAATGGGAACATGCTTCGATACAACAACAGAAGTTCATGGTAGTAAAATAGAAGACTAAAAGTATGCTTTGGGTTGAAATTTTTAATTTTTATTTTCTTCCAAGATGGAATCATGAAAACTTTTGATGGTTAGGGTCATTTAAATTTATGCTGTTAATTGTGATAGCATGATGATATTTATTTTACTACGATTGTATGTTCATGCATATGCATGATAAGCAGACCATATAGTTTAGGAAAGAATACCAAATGTACTTCTCATGCATATATTTTTCATTCATGATGAAATCAAAAATTAAAAACCTTGCATGATTTTTAAAAGATTTTGTGGGAGAAGGTTCCTAAATAAAACCTCTTGCCTCCATTAATGGTCTCTTATAATGACATTACAATTTAATTACCTCTCGTAGGATTGTCATTTGGACCTCACTGAGGAGATTTCCTGAAAGTAAGTATAATTGTATTGTAATCATATGACAATTGGAATGACATCGTTGTAGGTATTACCATGTGATACAACAAGATGATCTTTCCTCCAAGAGGACAAGTAGTCACAACATGTTATTTGGTGAGAATATCTTACGATGACTCATTTGTGGTACATAATTCGATAGGTGTTGAGTTTATAGTTATACATTCAAGATCTTCTAGTTAAGTAACTTCCCATGAAACTTTACTTAAGTTAGAATGATGGCCAAACTTTAAACAATTATTAGTATGTGTGAATGCTTAAAGATTAGGCTGATGTACTAATTGGATGGAAAATCATGATCTTACTAGTTGATCAAAATTACTCCATGGTGACTTACTTCAGTTCGTGCAGGAATTATCATTGCAATAGCCAAATGTTTTCAAGGTTTAATGTAAGACATATACATAATCTTAATGCATGTTGTAATGTTGCAAAAATTTTCAAATATTGATTAATACAAATATATAAATGAATGAATAGTTTATTTTCAATTTGAAAATGGTACCTACTCCCTTATTAAACATATTCACTGAGAACAAACTAAAAGGGAATAACTATAAGGAATGGAAATGGAACCTAATGATTTTCTTAAACTATGAGAAACTAAAAAAAGTCCTTGATAATAAATACCCTTCGGATATTCAAGCTGAGGCTAGAAAATTTTAGGAGAAGCATAATGAGACAGCTCGTTGTTATCTGTTGGAAAGCATGACCAACACCCTTTACAAGCAACTTGTGAGCTGTAAGACTGCCAAATAGATTCTAGATAAACTAGAAGACATGTTCGAAGATCAAGCTACCTTGGCCCGATAATTCGCAATTACTAGTTCAATGAATGCCAAAGAAAAGCTTGACACTTTGATCAAATACCATATGAATACTTCTATGGGACACTTTACTGAGGTCAAAGATAATGAGGTTATTTTGGACCAGAATACTCAGATTGAGATTGTGTTGAAAAGCTTGTCAAGGATTTTTCAAGCTTTTAGGCTGCAAATAACTTTGTGGACAAGAACCTGATACTTACACAACTCATGAAAGAGTTACAATCCTATGAGTTGATGTTCAATACGGGTAGTCAGCCCAAACAGTAGAAGCAAACATAGTTGTTTCTTCTTCCTCAAAAGGGAAATGAAAGCATAGTAAGAAAACCAAGGTTAAGTTCTCTAATCCACAACAAGTGGAAAGGAAGAGATCCAAGAAGCCTAAAGACGTATCTAAGTTTAAATATTTCTTTTGTAGTATGAAAGGGCAATTTAAGATAAACTGCAAAGAGAGGAAGAAATACCTTGCTGGAAATAATCTGGTTCAAAAAATATTTTCTTGCACATTTGCAAATAAATATTTTGAGAATCGACGCAGTTTGTGATATTTATAGCAATAAACCCTAAACTAAATTTGCACTTGTATTTTTGGATAGACAAATCCTTGTTGTTTTTTACTTTCAAACAAACAATATTTTCCATTATTCTCGTACCACAAATTGCTTTGAGTGTGGGCTCAAATGATTAAAATCATATAGAACTAGAAATAGATTTCTTTTTTTTTTTGATGTGAAAATGAAAATATTTTCTCAAATAGAAACAGACAGAATTTTATTTCAAAAAATGTATTTAATTCTCTCTATTTTTGGGAAAAATAACAATATCTAAAAGCTGTGGAAATAGCCCTACAAGTGTCATTTATTTAAAGAGTTAGAAGGTAGAACCCTTGTTGAATTGTAGAAATTTATTTTAGCTAAGGAAACGAACTCCTAGTCGAACTCGGAGTATATGGGGCGACAACTTTAGTTAATTATACTAAGGTTTGTCATTCCACCATTTTAAATAAGGGGCTTTTGGGCCTATTCCATAACAGGTTCAATTACAAGTACTTCACAGACTTTTAACCCAATATTTTATAATTTGACCTAACCCAACATTTGTTTTTTCTATTTTCCCAAAATAAACTTAAATATATTTTCCATTAAATAATTTTCTCAACCCAATTGTAATTTCGTTAAAATCTTGACAACTTTATCGTAAAAGAATCTATGAGAAAATATATTTAATATTTTTGTATTAAACGGTTTACTATGACAAAATAATTTATTTCAATTTTTGAACTTCATTTAATTCGAAAAAAATAAATTCAATTTTCAAGCTATTTTCATTTTCAATTTTCATTTTCATTTTGGAGAAAACCACATTCATTTATAGATAATTACATTTCTCTATTTTTGTTTTCATTTTGGAGAAAACCATAATACTTTCCAAATGATTTCCTAATTTGTTACACCTCGAGTCTGGCAAATCCGAGTTTAATGCATAGAGTTGTGAATTTATCCATTTGGCGTAATGTAATAAGCCATAATATAGTTTTCTAGCGAATTGGAAAGTGGCGTGTAGTAATCGTCATATAAGTGAATAAAGGTTTTGTGTTATTCTTATTATGTTATCTAAGAGAAAGGTATAACAAGTGAAGTACAACTCGGGTGAGTTACCGCTATATTCTTAGCACGGCCAGTTGACTGAGTACTGTGTTAATTTGGTTTTGTAATGAGATCTTGTTAGGGGTCAATTGGATTCACTAGTTAAATATCAATTATACAATATTCTCATTTATGTTCTCTCAGAACTTGTAGCCCATTAAGAAAGACAAATTCTGGATTCAAGGAACACTTGTTAAGTTCCAATAAGAGAAGTTGGTTATATATATGGGTGAGAAGTGTTTGTGAGGGAGTTTTCTTTTTTCTTCAGTATTACTCTCTACTTCCTTTTTCTTAAATCTAAATGTCATCTTTTCCTTATGATATTGGAAGCTGAGATTCTTGATTTAATCAGTGGTTGTTCTATCTCCTGGTAAGTCTAAGAGCTCTATATGTTAAGTTTTTGAAAGGATAAGACTGTTAAGAAACTTATAAACTATAGGTTATGAGTACAAGTCCTTGCATAGGGGTTGTTTATGATTGAGAAGTTAAAAATTTGTATGAAAATGAGTTTTTAATGGTGAATCTATGTTCTTTAAGAAGTTGTTACTGATGGTCTGAGAAGGGTACCCAAGTTTGGAGTTGACGCTACAGTTCAGGTGAGTCTCCATCTTGACTCTTGCATGAAAACTATTTAGGCAAAAGTAAATATATATAAATGATAAGGACATCTTTGATAAGTGATAAGTATATGGAGAATAGTGAAGATGGTACATGTGTTATGATGATATAAATAAAGTTATATATGGAAGAAATATTGATTGGAGTTTGGAGTTGAAGCTACAGTTCAGGTGAGTCTCCATCCTAACTCTTGCATGAAAACTATTTAAGTAAAAGTAATTATATATAAATGATAAAGACATCTCTAGTAAGTGATAAGTATATGAAGAATAGTGAAGGTGATAAATGTGTTATGATGATATATATAAAGTTCTATTTGAAAGAAATATTTATTGAAAAGTATGCAAGTAAAGTCTACTATAAGGAAAAATATGGATCAATCGGGTGTGTGAACAATTTGGTTAGTGAATTCTAAGTAATGTCCCTTTGTGAAGCCACTGGTAGGGCAATTATAATGCTAACTAGTCTGGCAGCTCACAATAAGAAAATAAGTGTAAGACCATATGGTTTAGACCCATGGTAATGTATGATATGAAAACACTCATGGTGTAACCTCAAGTAAGATGAAGACTGGACTGGCGGATCACAACATGAAAGTGTGTAAGTCCATATGGCTGAGACCCACATCATAATATGATATGAAGACATGGATATTCATGGCGAAGCCTTTGATAATATGTAATTGAACTGGCAATCATGACATGAATTTATGTTTAAGTCCATGAGGGAGAAACCCATGGCACCTTCTGTGAAAAGTCTGCCAAAATAGTAAACACGTGACTCTATATGTTGTCTTTGTGGTGTACTCTACTGAGTTTATGTGGTTACTTATGTATCACCCTTGTAGTAAGTTCTAGATAAATTCTAAGAAGTCCTTTGATAGGTAAGTCTTTAATAAGGATATGTTATGTCTAGGGTTATTTTTGTTTGAGTAGTTTTGTGATATCCTGATAGCTACGTACCACTTTTTAGCGTAATGGCTTTACACAATTCCTTTCCTTCAAATCGTGAATTTTTTGGTATCACACGATAGTGCTCCTTGCGATCCTGAGCTTAATACTTTGGTAATTTACCCCATTTGATTCTCCAAAGCTCTTAAAGAACCATCTTGACTTTGAATGAAGACATCATTCTTGGATATATATTCCTTCAATAGATCTTCCATTAATGAAGAACTTAAAGCTAAATTTTGTTGAACATTTTACTGTACGATCCTATAAATCTCGGACTCAGCTTTCCCTTCCTACTGTAACGCATCACTTTCTTCCATGGAGAAACTTTCAGCAATACTCGATTGCCAACCATAAATTCTATATCTTTTCTTTTCAGATCAATGTACGATTTCTGTCGATCAGATGCAACTTTCAAACAATCCCGAATAATTCGAGCTTTGTCTTTAGTTTCTCGGATCAAGTCAACTCCCACAATTTTGGATTCACTCAACTCAGATCAATACAATGGTGTTTTACATTTTCTCCTGTAAAGAGCTTCAAATGGTGCCATTTTTATACTTGATTGATAACTATTATTGTAAGAGAATTCAGCTAACGGTAGGTACTTTTCCCAGTTCCCTTCAAATTCGAGTATACAACATCTCAGCATATCTTCCAGAATCTGAATCACTCATTCTGATTGCCCGTCAGTCTAAGGATGAAATGCTGTGCTAAAGTTAAGCTTAGTAGCTAGAGCCTCGTGAAGTTTTCTCGAAAATCTTAATGTAAATCTCGGATCTTGATATGAAATAATAGATGTCAGAACTCTATGTAGTCTTACAATCTCAGATACATATAGTTCCGCTAATCTCTCAAGTGAAAAATCTATTCTAACTAGAATAAAATGTGTTGATTTAGTCAATGTGTCAACAATCACCTAGATCGAATCTTTCTTTCTCAGAGTTACAGTTAAACCAGATACAAAATCCATCGTGACTCTCTCCCACTTCCATTCATGAATCAGAACAAGTTGTAGTAAACCTGACAGTACCAAATGTTCTGCTTTCACCTGTTGTGAAATCAAACATTTAGCTACAAATTCAAAAATTTCTCGCTTCATACCTGGCCACTAGTACATCTGTTTCAAGTTACAATACATCTTCGTAGTACCCAGATGAATAGAATACGTAGTACTATGAGCTTCAGAATGAATATCATATTTCAAATCAAAATTATTCGGAACACAAATTCTATCGCGATAATGCAATGTACCATTTTTATCAACACTATACTCTTTGCTCAAATTATCTTGAACCAATTGTCGTTTCATGAACAACCTCGAATCTTCATTTTGCAATTCTTGAATTAATTGTAGAAATAGGGGTTTCGTTCTCAATTCTGCTAATACAGAACCATCTTCATTAAGAGCTAAATGAGTGTTCAACACTTGAAGTGTAAAAAATGACGACTTTCGAGTAAGTGTTTTCGCAACTACATTAGCCTTTCTCAAATGATAATCAATAACCAGATCGTAATCTTTTAGTAGCTCTAACCATCGTCTCTGTCTCAAATTCAGTTATTTTTTAGTCATCAAATACTTTAAACTTTTGTGATCTGTAAACACATGACATTTCTCGATGTATAAATAATGTCTCAAAATCTTCAAAGCGAATACAATTGCGGTCAACTCAAGATCATGAGTAGGATAATTCTTTTCATGTAACTTTAACTACCGAGAAGCATAAGCTACTACTTACCCTACCTGCATCAGCACACAACACAAATCGTTGAGAGATGCATCATTATAAACAACATATGCTACTCCAGATTTAGGCTGAGTTAACACTGGAGCTTTCATCAACATGTTCTTCAACTGATCAAAACTCTATTGGCACTTATCAGACCAAACAAAATAAATATTTTTTTTGTAATAATTTTATTATTGGCGAAGAAATAATCGAAAAGTTTTTAACAAAACGTCGATAGTAACCTGCTAAACCCAAAAAACTTCGCACTTTTGAAACATTCTTCAGAGTTTTCCAGTTCATCACAACTCAAACTTTATTCGGATTCCATCAGTCGATACTATGTGTCCCGAAAATCCAACCTCGCGAAGCAAGAATTCAGATCTACTAAATTTTGCGTACAACTATTTTCCTCTCAAAGTCTATCTTGGAATAGATCAATATATCATCAATAAACACAACAACGTCCAAATGAGGTTGAAAAACCCGATTCATTCAATCCATAATAGCAGCAGAGGAATTAGTCAAACTAAATGGCATTACCAGAAACCCATAATGACCGTAATTCGTTTTGAAAGTAGTCTTTGACACATCATAGACTTTAACCTTCAGTTCATAATACCCGGATCTGAGATCTATCCTTGAGAACACTGTGGCACTTTTCAATTGATCAAACAAATCGTCAATATGTGGCAAAGGATATTTATTTTTTTATTGTGACTCTGTTCAATTTTCTGTAGTCTATACACAATCTCAAAGACCTGTCTTTCTTTTTCACAAACAATACAGGTGCACCCCAAGGAAACACTCTCGGTCGAATAAACCTTAAGTGTAATACTTTTGCAACTATGCTTTCAATTGTTTTAGTTCAATTGGTGCCACACAATATGGCGATATTGATATCGGTGCAGTTCCAGGAACCAAATCAAGCACAAACTAAACTTCACAATCAGGAGGTAAACTCGACAACTCTTCAGGAAATACATCAGCGAACTCACTAGCAACTAGTAACTGATCTAGCTTCGATTCTAAATATTTGGCATCAAGAATATATGCTAGAAATGCTTTGTTACCTTTTCGTATTTCTCTCTGAGCAGAAAAAGATGAAATAATTCTAACAACATCTTTCGAACTCTTAGACTCAACTGAAATCATTTCTCCTGTTTGACATTTCAAATCAATCAGTTATTTTCTACAGTTTACCACAGCATCATGCAACGATAACCAATCCATACCCAGAATAACATCAAATTCTCAAAACGGTAACAACACCAAGTCGACAGGGAACTCACAACCTCTAACTTTCAGTGGGCAATTACGACAAACTAAGTTAACTATCACACTCTGACCTAGTGGATTAGTAACTTGAATATCATAATCAGTAGATTCAACATGTAATTTCTTTTTCATTACTAATGCAGTGCAAATATAAGAATGAGTTGACCCAGGGTCAATCAATTATACATAGTAACATAAAAAATATAGAATATACCATCAATCACATCAAGAGTAGCAGCTTCCTCTCTAGCTCAAATAGCATAAGTGCAAGCAGGTGCTCTAACCTCTGACCGAAAAACGTTGACTTTAGTCCTAGCACTAGTAGTTCCAACAACACTAGTCTGATCCAAGCATCTACCTTTCTAAGATGTTGATATTTGCTTTTCATTTGGACCTTCATTTTCTTTCAACTGTTTAGGACAATTCTAAAAGAAATGATCAATCGATCGACATCTATAATAGGCTCCTGTCTTAGTCCTACACTCGCCAGGATGATATTTCCTACAATGTCTACAACTGGGCTTCGGAGCATTTCATACACTTCCCACACTATCAACCAGTTTAGGAGGAACTTTGAAGTCATGTTGAATCATTTTGTTTCTATTCGGATGTTCAAGCAATGATGTAGTTCGGCTAAAATCATCTTTAGTCTTCTTTGTCAGTGATGCAAAAAATGACTTGGAAGAACTTCTCTTCTGAAACTCTCTAATCCGTCTATCCCGTTTTATCTTGTGGTTGTAAAGATCTTCCATTTTCTATGCACGATCAGATAAAACAACAAATTCTTGAATTTCATTACCTTCGATCATTATTCAGATTTCATGATTCAGGTCATCTTCTAATCGGATAAACATTTTTTCTTCAGTAGGTACAATATCTTGGGCATACTTACTGAGATATTTCCTTGATATAATTCAAGAAATAATATATTTTTCTCGTACTCGGCTACAAATTATATTTCCTTGACATAATTCAAGAAATAATCTCTTTTTCTTATCCAAATACCTTTTCCTGACATATTTCTTTTTAAACTCAGTCTAAAAGAAGTCCCAAGAAATTTTCTCCATCAATATCACAACCACTAGTGTAGTCCACCAACTATACACTTTCTCTTTCAGTAATGAAATGACACATGTAAGATAAACATCTAGAGGGAAAACCATTTCTTCGAAAACTCGCAAGATGTTCTATAGCCAACACTAAACTTTAACCGGATCGTCTTCTGATCTACCCTGAAATTCCTCGGCACTACACTTTCTAAGTTTCTCCGCTAGAATTCATTGACTTGGCTCAATCACAGAAGGAGGTGGAGGTGTAATCGGAGGTACAATAGGTGGTATAATAGGAGGTACAATAGGGGTTGGAGGTCATTGAGCCAGATTTTTCATTTACATAAACTCGCTGAACCACTAGTTAAAATACCCAAAGAACATATATTTAAGCTCATGTTCCTGAGCTAGAGGAATTAGAACATTACTCCTCATCCCATGATCAGTAGTAGATACGTTATTGTTAACCTCATCATTTTTAGAATGATCTGATCCATCATCTTTATAATCTATAAGAAAATGAAGGTTAGATCAGATTAAACACATCGGACTATCACAAATTTATATGGCATGTAATTCTAGACATTTCACACATTACGTTTAGTCCCAAAATCGACTAAACCGTAGCTCTGATACCACTAAATGTAACACCCCTATCCCGTATATGTTGCCAAAACAAGGTTACAGAACATTACTAGACTGACAGAGTAATAAACTATTCAGTTCATATATCAATGCAATCATAATCTAATTACACTCAAATACATTCATAATATCCCTTAATCGAGCCCTTAAGACCTAAAAATACTTTAAAAATAGTTTGGGACTAAATTAGAAATATTTGGAAATTTTAGAGAAAAGTTAAAAATTTTGGACTGCAGGGCTTACACGATTGAGACAGACGCCCATATCTCAGGACATGTGAACATTTGAAATAGGGGCACATGGTCATGTCCTAACCCGTGTCCACCCCCATGTAACTTACTGACTTGAGTCATATAGCCAAGCCACATGCCCGTGTGCCAAAAACATAACATCAATTCAACCTATCAATTCATTCAAGATATTACCTATCAACACCAACTCAAACATACCATATCTTAGCTATTTAACAACCAATTCATCAGATATTCTTTTAACCATTCCAACAAGTATCAAATGGCCACATTAACAGATAAGGCACCCGAAGTACCAAAAGAAAAATCAACCAAATCAATTTGTACAACCAAATTCATATTTAACTATTTACAAATTCAAAACATTAGTATTTTCATTCAACCTATTACATGCCATACAATCTTAAATAAACATTTCAAAAGCTACTGAATAAAGCTGGATAGTGTGACTTGAGTACTAATCTGATCGTCCAACCTTCCGAGTATCTACAAGAATAAAGTTTAACTCAAGTAAGCTCAATGAAGCTTAGTAAGTTGGACGTAATAAATCTATAAATCTTACCAAAGTGAATACAACAATTCAAAAATTAATATAACAGCCATGAAAGTTTCCTATCATCCACAATCCCAATTGGCAATTCATAACTAATCAATTTAAATCCCAAGTATATTTGAAAAAAATTCATCAGAATTACTCAACAAGTTAACCTATCGAGGTTTTCAATTCGATGAATGACTTACAGATAAGAGTACATAGTCAGTCCAACCAAACACACTAGATGCTCACCAAAGCCAATCCCTCCAACACACCAATGCTCCTAAGAGCTAATCCCACCATTACACCAATGCTCATAAGAGTTAATCCAACCATCACACCAATGCTCATAAGAGCTAAAACAACCATAACACCAAATAGAGTAAAACACGAGAATTCGCAACAAATGTTGAACCTCAGTTTCCTTGGGTAATATGAAAAAAATATCCCTCGAATACCATCTCCACTCCAACCACCATAATGCACCAAAACACATCTGTACTCTATCCCATGCTCAAATTAAGCCGAGGATCAAGCTCAATATTAAACTTCAATTTACCATCCATCATCATCAATTAAAAATAAATATATAAATTGTATCATGTAAGACTACTCAATAATTCATTTTGATGTTAACTTCTAAACCATAAAAACTTACCTAGACCAAATTATAGAAGTTACAGAAATGCAGGTATTATTCCGCAATTTTTCCTTTTCTATGAGTATTTACGGGATCTTGATCTAAAATGTAAAACTCTTTATTTATCAACATATATTTCATTTCCAATCTATTTTACAATTATTACCCTTTATTTTTCAAATTTACACAATTACCCTAAGTTTTTACAATTTTTACAATTTAGTTCCTTAACTCAAAATTCATCAAATTAACTATTTTTCTCAAATCAATATTTTATCCAAGTATATTAGGCCCATAAACAACCACCAATGAACCTTAAATTCAATATCAAACCCTTGAATTTTGACATTTTCACAATTTAATCTTAAACTCAAAATCTAACAAAAATCACATTACAAATTCATCAAATAACATAATAAGAGCTCGAAATACATGGTATTCATAAAAAAACATTCAATATTCATCAATTTCAACTTCAAAATTTTTTAACATAATAAAAGACAAAGGTACGGGCTAGTTGGACCTAGTTGCAATGATATCAAAAACATAAAAATTACAAGAAATGGGTAACAGAATCACTTACATACAAGGAGATTAGTTTGGACAATCTTTGTAGTTTAGAAAACCATGGAGATTCGGTTAACAAGAAGAAAAACTGAGGAAGAACACTAATTAATTCTATTTGTTTTATTTTAATTTTAACTTAATTACAATTTTGCTATTAAAATCATATTAATTTATCATTTTCCATTAGTTTACCATCCCACTATACCTATTAAGGCATAATTGTTACTTAAGTCCTCCGTTATTTATTATTTAAATAATTTATTATTAGGAAAACTTGAGTTTTCCTAAAACTAGTAGCTATAACTCATAACTAATAAAAATCTAAAATTTAAGAAAAAATCCATAGGGACCATATTTACAATAAAATTTCCAAATGAAATTTAAAATCACCATTTAAGTGCGAAAAAGAGTCAAATAAGGTTGTGTGGCCACCCCTGACTCCTCCGCCGCACTGATCCGCCCAAGCCTAGGCTTAATCCCCATATAGAGTAAGCAGACAAAATGCAGTCACAGTCTGGGCTTAAGCCCTTTTAGTACCAGATTCAATTTCATTAGGGTCTTAGCCCAATTCAGTATAGAAGCAGTCATGCATTAGGGCCTTAGCCCATTACAGTATCAGTAATTAGTACAGTAACAAATATACAATCACAAAATCCTACCAAGCCAACCTCTACACACCATCTCCGTCCAACCCTACACCCCTTGTGGGGATATAATCAACACACCAATCCCTACACTCCAAAAAGTACCGAATGCGACACTAAACACTGGTTTACAGCCTAGTTGCCAGTAAATTAGGCCTGAGGCCTTTCAGTACAGTTCCTCCAAACAATACCAACCCCCAACCCAATGCAATGCCATATACAGTAATGACATGCTATATCATAGCAACAGTGCATACAATATCAATTCATCGAATATCAACATGCTCGATAACATGTAAATATATATATCAGTCATACAGTCATTTTAGACAATTAGGAGTCTAGGTAAGCTTACCAATCCTACGGTAGGTTGACAGTCATCTCAGGCGACCCGTGCAACCTTAGCAACAAAACAGTGGAGATGGGCTAACACGCCCACGTTGTCAACCCGTGTGTACCCACACGCCCGTGTGGTCCACACGACCCAAAATAACATTGGCCTAAAAATCCCACATGCTCGTGTGGCCCACACAGCCCAATTTAGTTTGGGTCGTGTATTGAACACGTCTGTATTTCATCCACGGCCTACCACACGGGCCGCCACACGCTTGTGTGGCATCCACAACCCCATGTTTTGGCTTTTTGCTGATTATCGTATTTAATGTTGTGGTTACACACACCTGGTTTCGATTCATAGTCGCAATCCTGAGAACACTAACACCTAATTTCTGATTAAAACACTAAATTAGCCCTAAAAAAAGTAGCCATACTACTTCCTCTAATTCCAAAGTGCTTAACTTAGATGATTCGATGCTCCCCAACACTTATCACGTCGAAAGACTGGGTGTTTAAAGGGATTCACCCCTACCAACAAAAACACTAACAGTTAATCCCACAATTGAGTGATTACTATCGAATTAATCAGTTGGAGTAGACAATATGAATAACAAAATTAAACTATAATGGCACTTATGAAATCCACGATAGCATATTGATTAAGAAGAACGATCCATAACAAACTCACATCAAGGTTTAACCCAAAAGTGAATAACCTCTCACCTTCGATCAATGAACAAAATTTTCCACACGATAAAGAACTCTAATTGGTGACCATAAATTCTTAAAAACCTCCCCGTAACGTCATATACGAAACACATCAAAAGGGAAGTTATCAAAAAGAAATAAATTACCTACTAAGACTTACTGAAACCTTGACAATTGAAATTGAGAGACTTTATTTTGGCAGAACTTTATGCGATAAACGAAGAAGAAAAAGAACAACGACAGAAATGGAGAAATTCTTAGTGTAACTCCGGCAAACGAAAAGAGAAAAGGCAAACCAATGGCCAAAATCGGCAAGAATGGAGTAGAAAAAGAAACTTTGGCAAAGGTTCAGCAGAGCAGGGGAAAAAGAAACGGCAGACTGATGGAGGAAATTTGGGAATTTGAAAATAACAAAATACAAAAAAATTTAGCCTATTATGCCCATATCCCTTAAATTTCTCCTAAAACCATCCAATCACTCCCACTATCCAAATCCCTAAATTTTCTCTCCACACTTTTCACTACACCTCTACTGCTTCGGCATTATCTCTCCTAAACACTTCACGGCACCACTAGTAAAAATAAATCCTTTGTTTGCATAAGGACTCAAACTCCAGACTTCCAACCTATTTACATTCCACTGAACCACCAGACCAGCATGCCTATTCTGACATATTTTACCAGCATTTAATTATAAGCCTACTGACTAGTGATAGGGCTTTGTTTAGAAAAATACAAAAATTTTCCCAAGACAAGGCCTGAACTGAAGACCTCTCACACACACCCAGAGCACTTAACCACTAAAGTAGATACACAGTTGTGTCATAAATACACAAAAACAAATATACAAACTTTAGGGCATTACAACATATTTATTTTGTAGGTATATTAATTGTCTTTAAAAATTGTGATAGATAGATGACAACTCCAGTCATCATTGAAACTCCACTACACACTAGTAGTTTCTCTTGGAAAGTAGGTGGCTCTATATTGACTTCTTAATATGTTTATATTTTGAGAGTATTTTACAATAATAAATTATTTCACAAGTTGATTTGGATCCCTATTGATAACTCTAAATTATATAAAATTTTATAGCACCTTTTGATTAGTAATTGTAAACTTTAATTTATATAGGTTTTTTTAAAAGTTTATGACATCCTTTTACTTAAAAATAATATTAATCCTGAGTATTTAATTACTAATTGGGCAAATTTTATTTATATTTCAATAATGAGCATGATTTAATGAAGAATGTGATTTTATACTATTTTTGCATTAATTTTGTACATAACTTAATTAATTTATGCTATATATTGATCTTGACTTTTTTTAATGCACTTGGACCAAAGAAATTATGCATGATTTATTTATCAAATAAAGTTGTATGGACATGCCTGATTTCACTCCATATAGACGGCAAACACATACAAAATGGGTCAAGAAGCAGTTGATTTGATACAATTGAAGAAGGGTCAATTGATGGACAAGTCTGGTAAACAATTAGGTCACCAAGCCATTCAAACAGAACAAACCCTATTCAGCAAAGGCATTTGGACTGATCATAGATTTACTTTTGGGAGATTTACTGGAGGTCCCTATACTTGCAAATAAATTAGAAATTATCACACCAACTTTATCCAAGAAACCATCCACCCCTTTCTTGATTCAAGCATGATATTATGCATGAATCAATCAACCAAACAACTCCCTTCTCCACAAATTATGGTCGGTTATGGGAAAGAGAACCCTAAGGGATTCATCATGCTATTTTTAGCAAACACACCTATCATCCTTCACTATAAATACCCAGCTCCATTCCTCATTTCAATCATCCCTTAATCATTCCTAATTTCTCAAACATCATTCATCCCTCACTATCATTTCATTTTCCCATTTACTTTCTTTCTTTCCACACATAAACTCCCTTGGCCGACCACCTTGAGTAGCAGTTTGTGGAAGGGCAGCTATGAGAATTGGAGGAAGCTGCCATGATTAGTCACCACACTTATCAAAGAGTTTCTTCTTCCATTTATGCTCTTTCTTAATTATTCAATATGTTTACAAATTGCTTTGT
Source organism: Gossypium schwendimanii (assembly GCA_013677275.1). Lineage (NCBI taxonomy): Eukaryota > Viridiplantae > Streptophyta > Magnoliopsida > Malvales > Malvaceae > Gossypium > Gossypium schwendimanii. Next base: position 18,991 of record JABFAF010277819.1, read on the forward strand.
TGTTTTTTCCTCAACAATGGTAACCTAATTATGTTTAGCTAGGATTATTGCAGCAATTCAATAAAGTTTATTTCAATCATGTTATGATGTTCTATCCCTCAATTTGTCATGTTTTTAATTAAAATCATGCATGTATTTCATTCATTAAAATGTGATTGAATGCATTAGAATTAGCTACTTAATCTGACCTAGATAAAGGCTAATGGACACAATAATTGAAAAGTACAGGCTTAATTTATATTCAACCCAAAATAAATTAAGGTTCGTAATAACTTGATTGAGCTCTATTACCTTGCATAGCTTTTAAGTTTATGTGATTAAATTGTTTTAGACTGACCCAGCCCTTGTTACTTCACATGAAATTCTAAGAAACCCTTAGTTAAATATGATTGGTAACATGCATGTTTTTCTAAGTAAAAGATTCCGAAAGGATTTAATATTGGTTTTAAGCTTATGAAAGACCAAGTTGCCATGGAATATTTCTGTGGAACATTATTAACATGATGATAATGAACTAAGTTAATTGATATGATTATCCTAGCCTATTCGTGTTATTGTTGTTGAAATATTGTGAATTATGTCGCTAAGTTCCATCTCATCCATTTTATTCATTCATCATACTTAGATTAATTTCTATTAGGGATCATTTTGCATTTTGTTATTTATTTTTACATCACACCACTAAAAAATTATTGTGTTTTTATCACCAAATTGTTAACTTTAATTTTACAATTAATTGATTAACATTCATAGTGCCTGCGGAGACGATAACTCTTTTACTTACTTATTACTTGATAATGACTGTGTACACTTGCATAAACCATGCGTTATAAAAGTTTATGTAAATTCTGAGTGTTTCATCAGCAAATTTTGTAATTTTACTACAAAATAATTAGATGGAAAAATTAAAAATAAATTTCCTTTTCTAATTATCTATATACTAAACTTACATAGTTCTATTAAATTTGAAGCAATTTGATGCATTAGAAGAAAACGCAGTCTTGAAGCTCACCTTTTGAAGCTCAAATGTCGCAGCATCCCTGTAGCACTCACCATGCAAAGGATGGTTGATAATTAATCAGCTTTGGACGTCGAATCAAATAAATTTTTGGATCATGGGATAGATGGAATAACATTTTATTTAGTGATGTCAGAAATAGTGGTTTCAAGACCAAAATTTTGATGAGTGTGTCCATAAATATTATTATTTTATATTTATTATTCAAATATGATGTTATAGTAAATTTTGATTCAATAAAGTTTACTAATAGAGGATTAATTTTATAGTACAAGTGGTCTATATCAAAAGTTAGTGGTTTTGGAAATTGAGATATCGGGATCTCGTTTCTGTAAACCAAGTGCAACACCCCATAATAGACTCGGTATTCGAGCAGGAATACTAGGACGTTATAAAAGTTAGTGTAAATTCTGAGTGTTTCATTAGCAAATTTTGTAATTTTATTACAAAATAATTAGATGGAAAAATTAAAAAAAATCTCCATTTCTAATTATCTATATACTAAACTTACATAGTTCTATTAAATTTGAAGCAGTTTGGTGCATTAGAAGAAAACGCAGTCTTGAAGCTCACCTTTTGAAGCTCAAATGTTGCAGCATCCCTGTAGCACTCACCATTCAAAGGATGGTTGATTATTAATTAGCTTTAAACGTCGAATCAGATAAATTTTTGGATCATGGGATAGATGGAATAACATTTTATTTAGTGATGTCAGAAATAGTGGTTTCAAGACCAAAATTTTGACAAGTGTGTCCGTAAATATTATTATATATTTATTATTCAAATATGATGTTATAGTAAATTCTGATTCGATAAAGTTTACTAATAGAGGATTAATTTTATAGTACAAGTGGTCTATATCAAAAGTTAGTGGTTTTGAAAAATGAGGTATCGAGACTTTGTTTCTGTAAACCAAGTGCAACACCCCATAATTGACTCGGTAGTCGAGCAGGAATACTAGGATGCTACACCACGATCACGCATCATTTACTTAGCAAATAGTTTCCCAAGTAACCAATCGTCATCTTTACTCAATCTTACGTATGACTTGTAGTCGTTAAACCACTTCTTGTCATTAAAACATGTCATACATACACTAAGGGTATTAAAAACATCAATCAAACTTGCAAATGGGCCAAATTGCAAAATTTCCAAACTTGGTATTGTCTCGTGTGAAAATCTAATGCGAATGTGCAAGTATACATGTCAAAACAAGGAATAAAGTGATAAGTGAGATCGTCTCCAAAGGGATCGGAATAAGTACAAATATGGTTGAGTTATTACTATAAGCTATACTAATTAGGCTTATGGCAAAGTAAATAGAATAATGATTTGAAGTGCAGTATTAATGTATGAAATATAAAAGTCAAGTAATGAATAAAATGTTGTGGCAATTCTATGAGACAAAGTTGAGAGGATGGAAGCTATTGAATGGGAAGGTCAGAATTACTTGGATTATATCTTAATAACATAATAATGTCATGACAAAATCTTGACCAAATTACTGCATTCTGCTTTTTTTTAGAGCTAGAATTGAACTTATCATTCTAAGTCTTTGTCTGTCTACAAGTCTCAAGAATAATATCTAATAATTTGTTTCTTACTCTGTACAGATCACAACTCTATGTCTAAAGTGCTACGAGTATTCACTAAAGTACTTGCTCGTATCATTCGATCATGATCCAACTTATTTAACCTTTTCAAAATTAAATCAAGTCTAAGGATATACCATGCATTCATCAACATCTAGAGCTTGCATGCATATATTTAAAATAATCCAATCCGAATAAAATAGTAGATATACTCAAAATATGACCATGATCATCAATATATCAAGATAGATCCAATAATTCCAACCCAAATGAAATTAGCTCATTGGTTGGGATTTAAAATCCAAAACCAAAATAACATTCAACATCATCATTGCCAGTTTAAAAATCACAAAAACTAATTAACTGAGTGAATGTAGGACTACACCTAACCCTAACCCAATTTCCCTCTCTTCATCATCATTTTTTTCTTTTCCCTTTTTCCCCCATTGTTGTTGTTGCCTACACCTCCCCTTTTACCATCATCTTCTTCTTGCATCAAGATTATGCACCATCTTCTTTACTATATTTCTACAATTTCTCCCCAAATAAATCAGCCCCAAATCTGAATTAATGAACTCCAAAATTGATCCCAAACATTACCAAGAAGGTGTCATTGTCATTTCTCTTAACTAGTTTGTGTAAGATATCTTTTTACTTCAATTTCTTGGTTAATCTTGTCAATTAAAAATAAAAATATTCATATCTAGAAATTGGGAGATTTTAAATGGCTTTAAAGGTATTTTTCTAGATTTTAATGAGGTATCAAACCATTTTAGAATTTAGCCCCAAATTTAGCCACCATGGGTGGTGGTGCTTACGCATATGTGTAGAATAAATGGCTATTTTTTTTTTGAATCATGCCAATTTAATTCCAGAAATAATTTGAGTTCATGAACCTTCAAAATAAGCTATTAAACCCATGTCAATTAGGGAAAACAGTTCTTGATCGTTTGGGCATTCGAAACTCACAAATAGGGAAGCGTAAGTGTAAGTAAACATAAAATTAATTTTTGTTTTGACATAGTTGTAGGGTAAAGTTTATTGATTGATTAAATCAAAGAATTTAATCATTGTCAGCTACTAATTTTCCAAAATATTATTGAATTATGTCCTGACCCAAATGCCCCGAATCAACCATAAAGTTGAAGAATGATTTTACGTACAGTTTGCATCAATATATGGTAAGTAATCAAACTAGCTTAAATTTGTAAAATAGTTATTAATTTGATTATTGGTTTGAACCCATAAGTGGGTAACCGAGAGTTGCTTAAATGCTAAATTGATTGAATTTATATTGAATTTTGCTTTAGGATATTATAAAGGGTTATTAAGGAAAATTGGAAGATTCACTAGGGTGCTGCGAGAAAGCGAAAAATAAGGTATGGGTCCTAAACTTGTAAATTTTTTTTGATAATGATATATGCCATGTTATATTTGATAAATTAGCTTGCTGATTGGTTTGGCTTAATAGCCAAAATTTTAGTTTTGTGAGTGGCAGAACCAAGTACGTTTTGAGCCTTAAAAGATTGACTGTATAAGTGTGTACTTAAGATTGTTATGCATAATTATATTATGTGATATGAGAATGTTTGATTGAATGGTATGAAATGTTTAGATATTAGGTTTATGCAGGATTGAAATGCATGAAATATTTACTATGATATATATGTGAGGTTGCTATTGGTGCACAATGAAATTCGTAAAGTATGTGAATTGAACGATATTTATAGATACCATCTTAATGGTAATTTAAAAATTGGAACACTGCTTCCTTTTACTGAAAGTATGTGATTATTGAGGACATGTTGAACATGTTAAATAAATATTGAAATATGATTATGTATGAATTTGTATGACATATTGCATGCGCATTGGGATGAGATTTTGTGGTTGACGGAGAAGTTCCGTGGAGTACTGGAGGTGTATTAAGTTCACATATATTTGTAGTCAGTGCACTGCATTTGGAGTACCGAGGGGATTGGCAATTATAAGACATTATTTATTTGGTAGTTTCACTGCATTATTAATTATTGGTGGTTTTACCACATGAAGCTTTTCTCACATACGTTGGAGTTTGGCAGACAGGTTTGGGGAACTCATGGTGTGTAGCGGATGGTATGGGTAGGATCTCACATGTGCATTTTTCACGATCATGTGCATTTGAAATTATTATTGATAATGTTTGATTCTGCTAATGGTACCTCTATGAAATTGATTCTATGAATGCTTAATACTTTCTTGTTTAGTTTCACACTGAGCTTGTTCAGCTCACCCCATTACCCCAACTTCTCAGGTAATGATCAAACTTAGGATCAAAATTGGCAAGAGGACTTCGTACTTTACTTCGTCATATTATTTTAATTTATTTATATTATAGGTTATATTATTATTTGGTTTTGGATTGTAAAGTTTCTTTAAACTATGGTTTGGGACTGTTTGAGATTTTATGGTTTTTCATGCATGCATGACACGCATAATTCGTATAGATACACTGTTTTTATAAATATGTTGAAATGGTCTACGCATGATATATGGCTAAATTAATAATTTGACTAGTAATGATACATTTTCGCTGCTAAAAAGATAACGAAATGATTTTTCGAGGAAATGTCGATAGTTGGGTTATATAAAAATTCACCTAATTCACTAATTCGACCTAAATATGTTTGAAGGTTTTTAACCATCCTTAGGTAGGTTCGACACTGAGGTGTCCAATGTGGTCTTCTCAGTTCGACCATAATGTCTAGGCCAGGTTTAAGAGATTACATTTAGTGGTATCAGAGCCTTGGTTCAAAACCTTAAACTGAGATTTTAAATTTACTTAAGTAAGTCTGCATGCATGCATACATGAAAAGGGAAAATTTTGGGGAAAAATAAACCATTGTGGATTTGGAAAACTATTTTATAATGGAAACGACAAAGTCCGAAGGTCCGATGCCAAGTCTATAGAAACAATACTAAAAATCTATGAAGATTATAGAGACTATTGCATAAAACTTTAAAAAAGAATTATAAAATGTGAGTGCATAAAAGACTAAACAAAGTACTAAAAGTTCTTATTTGTAAAATTGTAGATCTATAAAACACCGAAATGAATACACATTGAATGATAAGTCGTGGTAGGAGGGGCCGTAAGGGCGACCTCTGAGGGCTCTGGTGGAGCCAACTGCATCATTACGGCCATAATAGGATAATGAATAGAATGAGGTTAACAATGAACCCACTACTGAGGGTGGGAATATGGAAAATGGGAATAATAATGATGACCATGTTTGGAATGAACCAGTAACTCAGGCTTTATTGAGGGCTTTGAATATAGTTGCTGGGGCTCCAATAGGAGCTATTAGTCGTGGGACAATTGTTGAAAGGCTCCGTTCTAGTGGGGTAGAATTGTTTATGGGTATTGATGGAACTACTCCTACTGTGGCTGAATACTAGATGGAAACCACTGAATGAATTTTTTAGGATTTAGATTGCACTCCTGACCAGAAACTTAAGGGTGTCTTGTCTCTATTAAGGGATGAGGCATATCAGTGGTGGCAATCAGGAGTTAGAGGAATGCTGCTAGATTGTGTTGATTGTGCTTATTTTTAGGAGGCCTTTCAGGGTAAGTATATAGGACCATGCTATGTAGATGCCCGGCATTTAGAATTTTTTGAACTTAAATAGGGAGACAAGAAAGTTTTTGAGTCTGAGGCAGAATTTCTATGGTTGAGCCACTAAGCACCTAGTATGGTGGCGTCTGAGTAGGAAAAGAGTTTTTGTTTTTAGAAAGGTCTAAGGTATGACCTCAAGGTTCAGGTAGCTCAACACCACAAGTGTGTGTTTGAGGCTTTTGTCGAGAAGACCAAGATTATTGAGGAGATTAAACGCGTGGAGCCCAAGAAGAAAGGGAAACAGAGGGATAAACCCAAAAGAGAAATGGGCCCTACTGGCCTAAATCTGTGACCTATTAAGTGGGCCAGAGAGGCTAGGCCACTGCAAGATAAGGAAGTAGTGGACCTTAGAGAAGGGTAGACTCAAGTTTGCCAGTATTGCTAGAGGCATCATCTGGGCGAGTGTTGGAGGAGGATGGGTGATTCTTTGGTATGTGGTTCAATGGAGCATAAGATTAGGGATTGTCCTCGTCGTCAGGATCAGGTGCAAGCTCTAGCTCATAATCAAGGCCCAACTGAGGGTCAAAATCAGAGAGGTAATCAGGGTGCTCAGAGGGGTCGTAATCAAAATTAATGGGAATGATAATGTAACAACCCGTTTTTAGTTAGATCAAAATAGTGGTTTTGGGACCACAAATTTAGTGAGTAAACATTTATTTTATTACTATTTAAATGTCTATGGGATGTTAGTATGGTCATCTTCAAATTTCTTTAAGAAAATTTGATGTTTGTATGCTTAATTAAGTGAAAAGGACTAAATTGTAAAAAGTGTAAAAGTGGAGTTCAATTAGTTTAAAAGGCTAAAATGTTATGGTAATGAAGCCAAATGGACTTAAATGGAAATTGGACAATTTAGTTAGTTAGTGCACATATATGGACATGGCTTAAGTGATTTTTAATGTTAAAATCAAAGGTTAAAATAGTAATTAGAAAATTAAACTAAAAAAAATAAAAGAAAATTTAGTGCTCATCTTCTCCAAAGGTTAATTCCACCAAAATTGAAGAGAAGACATAAGCCATTTTAGGATTCTTAATTTTGGCAAGTTCAAAGGAATGCATGTAAGTGATTTTAACCCTGTTTTTATTCATTTCTATGTTTTTGAAGTCGTTTTAGCTTAATCCAACTTGCTCGAGGATCAATTTGTAAAACTATTTTAGATTTAGGGTTGTGCCATGAATGCTTTTGTGTGATTCTTGATTTTTAATAGTAGGTTATGAGTCCTTGTTGATAAAAAAACAAGTTTTGTAATGTGATTTTTGATTAAAATGACATTTAGGGACTTAGTTTTAAAAATAGTAAAAGTTCATGTTAAATTTATTTAATGATGTTTTGTATGGGTTGATTTAAGTCCCTAGAGAAATTGGCTAGCTTTAGAAAAGGATTAAAATGCTTAAATTTCAATTTATGAGCTTAAGGACTAAGTTGTGAAAAGTTAAAATGTTAGGGGCAAAATATTAATTATGCATAAATATGAAATGTGGACTGAATTGTATAATAGAGATATTAAATGGATTGAATTTGTATATTTAGATAAAAATATATCGCGTACAGATTTAGATAAGGGGAAAGCTAAACTCTTGGATTAGTTCGACTTCGTTTTACGCCCTAGTCATCGAGGTAAGTTCGTAGTGTTTTATTATGTAAACGAAGTTCTATTTGTGTGTTTATATTATAATGCTTTATTTATTTTGGACTTGGAAGAATATTGTTGAATTACACATACGTGCATTTATTTGTACTTTGGTACCCTTGAATTGCACATACATGCCCCTGTTAGTACTTTCGTACCCCTGAATTGTAATATGTGCCCCTGTTTGTACTTTGGTAACCCTAAATTGCACATACGTGCCTTATTTGTACTTCGATACCCCTAGATGTACTTATGTAGCCTCTTTAGACTTTGGTAATTCTGAACTGAATAATATACGAATTGTATTCAATTTTTTTAGATTAAATGGTGTGCTACGTTCTTATTAAGTTCTATAAGCTTATTCGTTCTTCTGGATCATTTTGTAGATTACTGTTGCTGACATTTTGGAGGGATCAAATCTTCAGCTCATACTATCCATCGATATTGGTAGTTTCTGTATCTCCTAGGGCAGTGTCATGTATAAACATATGTAGTTGAATTTATGGTTGAAATGTATTTAGAACGTTTAAAAGTGATGTTTGATGAATATTTATAAAATAACAAAGTGTGTTTGTGTTTTGGTAACATATGCGCATAATAGGCTATAATGTATAAACATATGTAGTTGAATTTATGGTTGAGATGTATTTAGAATGTTTGAAAGTGATGTTTGATGAATATGTATAAAATAACTAAGTGCGTTTGTGTTTTGGTAACATATGTGCATAATAGGCTATAATGCTTGTTTTAGAACGTACATTTGGTCAGTTTTGGTAATGGATGAGAATAGTTTATTGGTAACATTGATGGTTTGTGTCATTGAGCTATCTTATGCTGTAAGTTTTTGGAGCTAGTAGTTGATGAATGGTAAGTGCTAAAACTTGCATGTTTAGGTAGGTTTTTATGATTGCAATTGAGGTGCCTTGGATGGTATATTGGTTAGTTGATTTAGGACTCTTGAATTGGGATTTATGTGTATATTTTGATAGGGTCTTGTTACCTTGAATAGATACACAATTGGCTTAAAGGGTCATCCATGAGTTTGTGTTGGAAATGGCATGATTTTGGGTCAAATCATGTCCACATGGCCTAAGAAATGGATGGGTGACTCAGTCGTGTGTGACACACGACCATGTGTCCCCTGTAGGTTCTATTGCATACAAGTCAGGCGGTTACACAATGTAGCACATGGCGTGGCACATAGGCGTCTGGGGTTATTTTGAGAGTTACACGACTTGGGACACGGGTGTGTGACTTGGTCATGTAACCCTACTTAAAGAGTTACATAAGGACATAGGCTGGGATATGGTCGTATGTCCCTATTTCGAGTGTTACACAGCCTGAAACATGGACGTATGTCTCAACTGTGTGAAACACACGGCCATGTGATACTTACAGTCTAATTTTTCTAACTTTTTCTTGAACTTTTCAATTATTTCCAATTTGGTCCCGATTTGTTTCTAATGTGTTTCTTAGGCTTCAAGGGCTCGATTTAGGGACAACATGTATGTGATTGAATGATTTATATCATGTTTACATTATTGTATGAAATGTATGTTTTAATATTTAGTTTTTATGGTAACGCTCTATAACCTATTCTGACATCGGATACGAGTTAAGGGTGTTACATTTAGTGGTATGAGAGCTACGGTTTAGTCAATTTTAGGACTAACGTAGCGGGGTAAAGTTTAGTACATACATGCCACATATACCCAGTGATAGTGTGATGCTTTTGATCCATTCTAATATTGTATTTTCTTATAGATTCAAGATGTCAGCTGAGTCGAACTGAGCTATAGCTAATGAAGCTGAAAGTAATGTTTAAGCTTCGAAACCTGAAGCAATTAATAGTGCGTCTATTCCACAATCCATTGGTGATGATATGAAAAATGTATTCCTCAGAATGATGAACCAGTGGTTCAATGAGTTCAAGCAAGTAAATCTTGCAACTCCACCACCTCTACCCCTGTTGTGCCTCCTCTAGCACCCCTGGATACTTTGAACCCTATACTTGTGACTGTTATGTCAAGTATTAGTAGACAAAATTTGAAAATATGGAGCAAAAAAAATTAGAGGTAAAGTAGATGATGATCCTTCAAAAGCCAAGTATTTGCTAATGAATATAAAGAGAGTTTTTATGAAATTGATGCGCACTTCCGAAGATTGTTTGAAGTGTGAGGTATCATTAATGAAAGATGAAGCGTATTTATGGTGGAATACTTTGAGAACGATGACATCAGATGATCATATTGATTGGGACTTCTTTCAGACTAAATTCAAGAAGAAGAATGTTAGTCGGCTGTTTGTTGACAGGAGAAAGAAAGAATTTCTTGAGTTAAAACAAGGAAATCAGACTATAGCTGAGTATGAATGTGAATTTGTGTAGTTAAGCAAGTTTGCTCGTAATATTGTATCAAATGATGAGGAAATATGTATTAGATTTGAAGATGGGTTGAAATATCCGTATGTTTGTACATGCATTAAAGTTGCGGGAATTTGTAGAACTTTTACAGCAGGCTCAGAAAGTTTAAGAAATTTGTAAAATCAAATGACAGTCAGATTGAAAATTTCAAGACTATAACAAAAGGGGGACATTCAAGCTTGCTCAAACATCTCCATCGAAGAAATTTAGAAATGACTCAAATCGATCAGCTGCCTCTTTAGTGTTCATTGGTAGAGAGAAACTGAGGCAAAGAAATTTCTAGTCAATTAATTCTTCAACGGCTAGTGTTGGAAGTGTTAGAAATATTGAGAGAACTGTTCATGTTTGTGATGAATGCAATAAAAGGCATTTTGTTGATTGTCAATCAAAGTCGAGACCTTATTTCCATTGTGGGTCTACTAACCATTTTCTTCATAATTTCCCAAAGAAGCAAAATGATTTCAGTAACCAATCAAACAAGCTTGAAGCAACTTCTTAAAGAGGTAGACAATATGGAAATGCTAGAAATGCTACTACTGGTTGAGGAAAAAATAGTGAGATATATGAACGATCTAAAGTAGGAACACAAACTAAGGCCTATACAATCTGAGCTCGAGAGGAAGCTGCTGCTCTAGTTGTTATTGCAGGTAATTTTTCTCTCTTTAATATTAATGTATATGCATTGATTGATCCTAGATCAACTCATTCATATATATGCACTACATTAGTAGACAAAAAAAATACCAGTTAAGTTCACTGAATAGAATATCAAAGTTACAAATCCTCTCGGTTAGTTGTGTTGTAGTTAATCAGTTATGTAGATCATGTCCACTAAAAGTTAGGGTTTTTGATTTTCCCACTAGTTTGATGTTATTAACCCTTGATGTGTTTGATGTGATTCTGGGTATGGATTGGTTGACTCTGCAAGATGTTGTGAATTGTAGAAGAAATCATATCGTGTTAAAATGTCAGAATGGTAAATGAATCCAAATTGAGTCAGATAAATTCGATGGTACATCCAATATAATCTCAATTATGACGGCGCGAAAATATGTTAAAAGGGCTATGATGCAGATCTCACTTATATAGTTGATTCCAGGGTTTCAGAATTGAAACTAGAATCAGTTTCGATTGTGTGTGAGTTCCCAGATGTGTTTCCAAAGGAATTACTAGGGTTACCGCTGACCAGAGAGGTTGAGTTTGCTATTGAATTGATGATGGGAACATCTTTGATATCGATATCTCCATATAGAATGGCACCTACGGAATTAAAAGAGTTGAAAGCATAGTTGCAAGAGTTGAAAGCACAGTTGCAAGAGTTTATAGGTAGGGGTTTTGCTCGGCCCAACTTTTCTCCTTGGGGTGCTCCTGTGTTGTTTGTTAAGGAAAAGGATGGATCAATGCGACTAGTTCAGTAAAGAATTTGTGATTTCTAGCGATACTTCATTGAATGGTTTGGGTTGTGTTTTGATGCAAGAAGGCAAAGTGATAGCGTATACTTCTCCACAGTTGAAGCCACACGGAATGAATTATCTGACTCACGATTTAGAGCTTGCAGCTATTTTTTTACTTTAAAGATTTGGCAACACCATCTGTACAGATAAAAATGTCATTTCTTCACATATCAGAAAAGCTTGGAATACTTGATGTCACATAAAGTCTTGAATTTGGGATAGCTTACATGGCTTGAATTGTTAAAGGATTACGATTTGATTATTGACTATCATCCGGGAAAGGCTAATGTCGTTGCTAATGCACTGAGTAGAAAATCTTTGTTTGCTTTACAAGCATTGAACACACAGTTGACATTGATTGATGATGATTCAATTTTAGCTAAATTAAAAGCTAGACCGGTGTTTCTTCAATAGATTTGTGAAGCTCAGAAATGTCATAATGTTTTGATCGCAAAACGAAAAAAAATTGAGACGACACCTAATTCAGATTTTTGTATTGGTCTTGACGATAGTTTGTACTTCAAAGACAGGATTTGTGTTTTGAGAGATCCTGATCTCGTTCAGAAGATTTTACAGGAAGCTCACAATAGTAGCTTATCGATTCATCCTAGTAGTAATAAAATGTATGGAGATTTGAAATAGGTGTACTGGAGGCCAGGTATGGAACGAGAGATTTCAAAGTTCGTTCTGAAATATTTGGTTTGTCAGGAAGTTAAAACTGAGGATCAGATACCTTCTAATTTGTTACAAACTATGATGATTCCAGAGTGGAAATGGGAACGTGTCACAATAGATTCTATATCGGGGTTGCCTCTATCTCCGAGAAAGAAAGATGTTGTGTGGGTTATTGTAGATCGTTTTACAAAATCCACGCATTTCATTCCAATGCGTACAAATTTTTTGCTTGAGAGATTATCAGAGTTGTATGTTGTGAAGATTGTCAGATTGCATGGTGTGCCAATTTCTATTGTCTTTGATGGAGATCCATAGTTTACGTCTCGATTCTGGAGCAAGTTATATGAAGTTCTAGGTACTCGATTCAATTGTAGTACAACATTTCATCTAAAGACTAATGGCCAGTTTCAGCGAGTACTTTAAGTACTTGAAGATATGCTTCATTGTTGTGTTTTGGAGTTTGAACATAACTAGGAGAGATTTGTACCACTAGTTGAATTTGCATATAATAGTAGTTATCAAACTATCATTAAAATGGCACTGTACAAAGCTTTCTATGGTCGAAAGTGTCGAACTCTATTATACTGGATTGAGCTCAGTGAGGAAAAGTGATATGTGACAATTATACTAGAAACCGAAGAAAAGGTTAAAGTGATATGTGACAGTTTGAAAGTGGGATTGGATCGACAGAAACCTTACACAAATTTGAAAAGAAAAGACATTGAATTTCAAGTTGATGACAAAATGTTTTTTAAGGTGTCACCTTGGAAAAAATTTCTTTGATTTGGCTGGAAAGGAAAGCGTAGTCTGCGGTTTATCGGGCCATACAAGATCATTGAGAGGATTGGGACAGTAGCTTATAGATTGCCTTTACCGTTAGATTTAGAAAAGATTCACAATGTATTCCATGTATCGATGTTACGATGGTATCGATCAGATCCTTCACACGTGATTTCACCTGTTGATGTTGAGATAAAGCCAGATATGACGTATAATGAAGAATAGATCAAAATTTTAGCTCAAGAAGTTAAAGAATTTAGAAATAAAACCATAGCTTTAGTTAAAGTTCTCTGGAAACGATACAGAATAGAAAAGGCTACCTGGGATCAGAAGAAGCTATGAAAGTATAATACCTGAACTTATTTTTTGGTAAGATTTTCTAGGATGAAAATTCCTTTAGAGGGAGAGTTATAACAACTCCGATTCAACAGTTGTTTCAGGACCACAAATCCAACGAGTAAACTTTTATTTTATTATTATTTTAATGTCTATAGGATGTTAGTATGGTCATATTAAAATTTCATCAAGAAAATTTGATGTTTGTATGCTAAATTAAGTGAAAAGGAATATATCGTAAAAAGTGTAAAAGTGGAGTTCTATTAGTGTAAAGGGCTAAAAGGTTATGGTAATGAAGTTAAATGGACTTAAATAGTAATTAGACCATTTACTTAGTTAGTGAACATATGTGGACATGGCTTAAGTGATTTTGAATGTCAAAATCAAATGTTAAAATAGTAATTAGTAAATTAAACTAAAAACAAATAAAAGAAAATCTAGTGCTCATCTTCTCCAAAGTTTAATTCCATTGAATTTGAAGAGAAGAAATAAGCCATTTTAGGGTTCTTAATTTCAGTAGTTCAAAGGAGTGCATGTAAGTGATTTTAACTTTGTTTTTTATTATTTTCTATGTTTTTGAAGTCATTTTAGCTTAATCTAGCTAGCTTGGGGATACATTTGTAAAACTATTAAAGATTTAGGGTTGTTCCATGAATGCTTTTGTGATTCTTGATGTTTAACATTAGGTTATGAGTCCTTGTTGATAAATAAACAAGTTTTGTAATGTGATTTTTGATGAAAATAACATTTAGAGACTTATTTGTAAAAGTAGTAAAAATTCATGTTAAATTTATTAAATGATGTTTTGTATGAGTTTATTTAAGTCCCTAGAGAAATTGACTAGCTTTAGAAAAGGATTAAAATGCTTAAATTTCAATTTATGAGCTTAATGACTAAGTTCTGAAAAGTTCAAATGTTAGGGGCAAAATATTAATTTTGCATAAATATGAAATGTGGACTGAATTGAATAATAGCGATATTAAATTGATTGAATTTGTCTATTTAGATCAAGATAGACTGTGTACAGATTTAGATTGGGAAAAAGCTAAGGCCTTGGATTAGTTCGACTTCATTTTACAACCTAGTCATCGAGGTAAGTTCGTATTGTTTTAGTATGTAAATGAATTTCTATTTGTGTATTTATATTATGATGCTTTATTTATTTTATATTTGGAAGAATATTGTTGAATTGCAAATACGTGCCTTTGTTTGCACTTCGATACCCCTGAATTGCACATATGTACCCTTATTTGTACTTTGGTACCCCTAAATTACACATATGTGCCCTGTTTATACTTCGATAACCTTGAATTACACATAGGTGCCCTTGTTTATACTTCGATACCTCTGAATTGCACATACGTGCCCCTGTTTGTACTTCGGTACCCCTGGATGTACTTATGTACCCTCTTTAGACTTCAATAATTCTAAACTGAATAATATATGAATCGTATTCAATTTTTTGTTAGATTAAATGATATGCTAAGTTCTTATTATGTTCTATAAACTTTTTTGTTCTTGTGGACTGATCAAATATTCTGCACACATTATCTATTGATATTGGTAGTTTTTGTATCTCCTAAGGTAGTGTCATGTATAAACATATGTAGTTGATTTTATGGTTGAAATGTATTTAGAATGTTTGAAGGTGATGTTTGATGAATATGTATAAAATAACTAACTGTGTTTGTGTTTTGGTAACGTATGTGTATAATAGGCTGCAATGCTTGTTTTAAAAGGTACATTTGGTCAGTTTTGGTAATGGATGAGAATGGTTTATTGGTAACATTGATGGTTTGTGTCATTGAGCTATCTTATGTTGTAAGTTTTTGGAACTAGTAGTTGATGAATGGTAAGTGCTAAAACTTGCATGTTTATGTAGGTTTTTATGATTGCAATTGAGCTGCCTTGAATGGCCTATTGGTTAGTTTATTTAGGACTCTTGAATTTGTATTTATATGTATGTTTTGATAGGGTCCTATTGCCTTGAATAGATGCAGAATTGTCCTAAAGGGTCATGCATCAGTTGGTGTTGGAAATGGCTTGAGTTTAGGTAAAATCATGTTCATAAGGCTTGAGAAACTGGCATGTTACTCAACAGTGTGTGATACACGGCTTGGCGACATGGTCGTGTGTCCCTTTTATGTTCTATTGCATTCAAGTTAGGTAGTTACATGGCCTAACACATGGCCTGGAACACGGGCGTGTGACTTGGCCATATGGCCCTACTCAGAGAGTTACACGAGTAAGAACACAGGCTGGGACACGACCGTGTGACCCCTACAATCCAATTTTTCTACCTTTTTATTGAACTTTTCAATTATTTCCAATTTGGTCTCAAATTGTTTCTATTGTATTTCTTGGTCCTAGTGGGCTCGATTTAGGGACAACATGTATGTTAATGAATGATGTATATCATGTTTATGTTAATGTATGAAATGTATGTTTTAATGTTCAATTCGTATGGTAACGTTTCGTAACCCTATTCTGGAGATGGATATAGGTTAAGGGTGTTATAGGTAATTAAGGTTAGAGAGCACTAGCTCATGGTGCAAATCGAACTGAGGTGAGACAACCGGGTTCCCATTACTTTTGAGAAACCGAGTTCGCTATACTTATTGTCAGAAAGCATTAAACTGTAAAAGGCTATATTTCAGAAAACATAATTTCAAATGCATGATCTTTACTGTTGATAAGCGGATCTCCTTGTAATGCCTTAGAATTACTCAATAAGTCTTTACATGTCCCATAAGTGTACCATAAAGCTAGGTACTCTCCAACACACCAATGTGTCCCACTGAACGAAGCTAAGCTCAACATTCCCTTATCTCTCCAACCTATCCTTGGTCCTCAATGCCAAAAACATAAAAAATATGGGCGAGTACTCAGATTCCTATGGCATGCCTTTTTATCCAACAATGAAAAAAAATTATAGTGTCAAAACATATACTTAAAACATAGAGCTCACAAATAATAGGGAGCTCGCAACAGCCATAAACATGGGGAGCTTGCCATAAAGAGCTCACATACCATTGTTTCATACAAACACATAGTTAAGATCAGAACCATCAAAATAAAGTTTTCAAAGAGGGTTTACTTTTGAAACTTAGGTTAAAACTTTAAGCTCTTGCTTAACATTGTTGTTCGCACATACAAGTGGTGATCCCTGAACACTCGCCAATTTACTGAATACTTTAGACAAGCTTAACTTTTCCCTTGCCTTTTCTTATAGATGGTTTTGTCAAGTTTCCAAATTAAAAACATACACAAGTCACTAATAGAAAAAACATATTAAAACTCGTACATGACCATAAGCGAACCTAGGTTTGCACATGCTAGTCTTTTTAGTGAACCTAGCTTTCTATGTTACAAACTCTTCTAAACATCTAAAGATAGATAAAGTTTTACCTTGGTTATTAAGGCTTAAGTGTTGGGTTCTTAGAACATGATAATAAAATAATCGATGACAAATCAGAATTATGAAATTTCTAATAGAAAGGGCTTTATTTATAGGCACTAAGTGTTCAAATGTTCCTAGGATACCTTAGTTGCACTAGTAGTAGGAAATAGTTTCATGCATGAATGGTGTTGTAGTATAGACTGACTTTGTATCTCAGGCGTAACAGCTCTTTTCACACGTGGCTAAAATTAGCGACCCAGTTTACCAACCTACTGGTGAAACTCTGTTTGCCAAACTTACTAGCGAACTCCAGTTTACCAATCATGTTGGTGATCACAGCTTGCTAGGCCCAAACCAATATTTTCAATTCGGCAAGCCAACTGGTGACCTTTCCCCACCAATCTTCTAATGAATACATTTGGTGCACCCCTTATTTGCCAGCCCAACTAGCAAATGTCTATTTGCCAGACTGCAAACTCCTAGGCCCTATCTTGGGATGTTACATATTCACCATCTCTTCTCTCTTTTCTCTCTTCTTTCACTCTCCATATTTTCCCATTATTCAAAGATTTTTTGCATGGCTTTGAGAGCAGCCCCATTTGGCCATATTAGAAGCATTCAAGCCTAGTAGTCACCGCAAGAAGCGAATAACTAATGAGGAGTGAAGTGAATTGAGTTTTTTACTTTTAATATAATCATGGTTTACTACTACTGTGAATTTCTTCCTTTGTCGTAAAACCTAGTTTACTACTACCGCAAGCCTTTTACTGGAGCAATCATATCGCCACAGCATTCCTATTGCTGTTGCACCCTATTACTATTGCACACATATCGCCATCGCAAACCTACGACTACTGCAAGCCTATCGCTGCTGCAAAATTCCTTGTTTCATCTATTATCAAATTTTACCTATTTTTTGGGAAAAATCACCATGTCTTGCAAAAGATCTAGATCTTCCAAGACCTTTGCCAAAAATCCCATTGTGATTCTAGACGAGGAAGTGAAATAAAGGTTTGATTCCATCTTCAAAAATCAACCTCTGATGCTGGAAAATGGTTTTAACTTGGAAAGCAATGATATGATGGTTGTGCCTTTGTGGATTCGAAAGACGACTGATGCCCTCAATTGGAATTATTTTTGTGATGCACAATCATTACTCACAGGAGTTAGTTCAAGAGTTCTATGCTAATTTGACTAAGACAGATGCTACTGAAGTTATTGTTCACAAGAAGAAGGTACCCCTAACTTCTAAGCCCATTAATGATTTGTTTAACCTAATTGGTGTTGAAGAAGATAAATACTTTGCCATGATGAAATATATAAATTGAGATTTTCTTCAACAAGTGCTTAATGTTGTGAAAAATTTGGGATCCCAATGGATTATAAGAAAGTATGGTAGTCATTCTTGTCAAAGGGAATATCTAAAATTGTTAGCTAAGGTAAGGTTCTACTTTGTTCGATACAGTTTCATGCCTATCTCACACAGGTCCAGCATCTCGATCGAGCAAGTACTTTTGTTGTATGCAATTATGATAGAAAGGTCTATCAATGTTGGGAAGATCATTCTCAAGGAAATCCATGATTGTGCTAGAAAGAAGATTGGAAGTGCTTACTTTCCTTCATTGATAACTTCACTTTGCTTAAGGGCCTAAATTAAAACAAAAGCAAACCTACAGGGCCCGTATGTTCAAGGTTGCATCACAACTCATGATCTTGAAAGGTTAGTGGAGAATGACCATGAGCTAAACCCAACGGAACTGAGTGAACCAACAGAACTAGAATCTAATGAGTCATCAAACAAGTCTGAAATGGAAACTAACTCAATTCTTGAGATGGAAGAAGTAGAATCTGAGGAAAAATAGAATGATCCTAAATCGATAAAGGAATCGAAAGTCTCTGAACCAAGAGAGGAGTCAAATGTTGATATGCCAGTTGAACCAAGTGTTGATCCTGAGTTGACTATTCCAATGGCCACTTCTTAAAGTACTGTGAAGAAATCGAAATTGTCAATTATGATGGATATGATAAAATTTATGCATAACTAACAACAGACTTATTGGAAATATGCAAAGATTAGAGATGATTCTGTAAGAAATACTTTTAAAAATATCTCTAATAATTTTGTTCTTGAGTTCTCAGATTATATCTTCAAGTCAAGGAAGGAAGATAAGAATGCAAGCAAAGATGAAACATCAAAGGAGGAAGAAGATGAGGATAAGTCAAATAAATAAAAGGGGGAATTTCTTGTCTTTAGCTTTCATTTCTTTTAGGTGTTTATTTTATTTATTTATTAGTTAGAATTTTACTTTCGCATAATAAAATAGCAAGCATGATTAATATAAGCTCAATGTCTCTTCAATAGAAAAAATAAAATGATGTGGTAATAGAAATGAACATGTCTAAGATTGGATTGTGGATAAAGACTTGGTAGTTAAGCAGTCTTTATGACTCACCTCTGTTTTCTTGAAACCCGACCTAGTGTTTAGATTTCCTTCATTACTTTCTTTTCACAATGAGGACATTGCTTCTTTTTAAAGGGGGGCAAGGCATTTCGCATGAATTTTTGAAGTATGTTTCAATCTTTTTACTTAAGTATGTTGAAATAAATGAATGTGAAGAAATAATATTTTTTCTTACTTATGTTCAATTGCAAGCATGACTTCTAATTTTATCTAAGTTATTCGTATGTTATCTTCAGTGATGGAATGCTTGTATGACCTTTAGACTTATGTAGTATTTTCCATGAAATTTTGATTTCTTTAGAAATAGACATGCATGAAGGTTTAAGACTTTAGAATTGACTTAGTAACTTTCTTTAGGAAAATTCCTAGGAGGTATAAGAATCTAATATGATATAGACACAATTTCTTTAGATTGTTTGAGCCTTTCAAGCCAACCTTATTAATTTAACCCTTGAAACTTAATTTTTGAGCATAATGGCATGTTTATTGCAAAGTACTTACATTATAAGTCGTATTATCATATTTTTGATTTAATCCTATTCTTTTGCACCTATCTTAACTAAATTTTTCTTGGTGATGAAAGTTTGAGGAGAAATATGAAAAGATGTACATGCTCTTCCCATGTTTAAAAAGAATGTGAAAAAGAATGACTAAAGAACAAAGAAAAGTTTGCTCAAATTCTAGAAAAAATAAGAGCAAAGAAAAGATTGCTAAAATTCTCAAAAATAAAGAGCAAAGTTTGCTCAAAAGTCTGAAAAAAGTAAAAGTTGAGCATAAGTTCGAAATAAATTTGGGGGTGCTCCAAAAACCCAATTGTATGAAGGTTTTGACATAGAAAGATCGAAGACAAGTTAGGATTGAACCTCAAAATTCACTTCTCATTATCCCTACCTTTAGCGTAGCCCCATTACAACCTAATAAAAGACCTATTGGTTGGATGATTATACCGACTACATTAGTGCAGAGGAATTACTATGCTCAACTTATGAAGACCACTAATTAAACCTTGGGATTGTTATGTTTAGTTGATAAGGAAAGCATATTGATTGGTGAATGTTATGTATGACCTTGAAAATGCATGCAAGCTATGGTTCATGTTGATATTATGATGTGCTTAGTATAAAGTTTGGAAATAATATTTGCATTTGAGCTACTTATCAATAAAAAGTATTTTTCAACATGATTTTCTTAATGCATGATTATGTGCGAAGATTGATACTACTATATCATTTCGCAAAATTACCTTAGCAAAAGTTGAGCTATGCATTAACATTACTCGAGACAAGAAATGGTTTAAGTTTGGGGGTGTGTAAGCTCGAAATTATATAAGGTTTTTCTATAAATTTTTACCATATTTTTTACTTAATAAATATGTTCATCTTGAGTAATTATTATTAAAATAAGTGTATTTTACTTAAAGAGTAATATTGGGCATGAATTTATAAAGTATGTGAAATTGTGCTTTATTACATGATTTTTGTACATATTATTTCATGTTAATTTATTAATATGTGATATTTTACTATGTAGGAGCACCATTAAAGATGTGATTAATGTAAATGAAACATGGACATGCACAAATTAATTCATGTGGACGGTAAGACCATGCAACTTGGGTCATGAGGTTGAGAATTTGACCTAGTAAAAGATGTGTTAAAAGGTGAAAATGTTTGCTAAATTATTGGACTGAGAAACTGTCCAACAAGGGGGAATTAAAGCCCTGTTTTGGCGTAAGTAAATGGCTTCCAAAAGCAAGCTTTGGGGTATTTAATTGAAGGTTCTTATAGTTGAAAAATAATCAGAAATCAGCCCAACAACTTTGCTATTAAAACCGTCCACCCTATGGCTATTATTAACTTTGGTTTGAATTCAAAATGAGAAGACAAGTCATCCCCTTTTCCATGAATTGTGGCCAACCATATCAAAGAGAAAAGGAAGGAATTTGAATTCTATTTTTAGCAAAGTCTACCCCTGACCTTCACCTATAAATACCATTCATCAATCCCTTAATCCATCATCCCTCACAACTCATTTCTCTTCTCTTATTAGCATTTTCTCTACATTCTATTTCCCTTTTCTTTCCCTTTGCATAGTCACCCATTTCCCTTCCCATCCTTTAGCCGACATAAGATTTTTCAAAAGCATTCTTTGTTTGGCCACCTTAGGAGCTCCTTAGCAAAAGAAGTATAGAGCAAAATGGAAGAGCGCATCAGTCAGAATAGGTCCAAAAGTTGCTGAACTGAATAGAGTTTACTCTTTCCTCTTATTTATTTTAATTGTTTTTTCTTTGATTTTCTTATTTTTGACATCAACTATGGTATTTTAAATCCTATTTGCTAAGATGATTATGTTAATTGAATAAGATTTATTTTATTCCTTTTTAACATGTTTATGCCTCAGCCGATCATGTTTTCAATAAAATCATGATGCATTTCATTCATACGTGATTGGGTGCACTCAAATTAGTTGAGTGATCCTAACCAGACAACGACTAGTAAACACATAATTAAAAAGTGTAATGCTCAATTTAGATCATTAAACACAACTAAGTTGAGGTTCATAATATCTTTGGTTAGCTCTATTATCATGCATAGTTTTAGGTTTATGTGATTACACTGCTCCAAACGTAAATGTCTGATAGCATTAGAAATAACATAGGTTTTTCCCCTTCCTTATTAGTTAAATCGTTCCCATTTTGTTATCCTTACCATACATTTTAGCATTTTTAGTTTAGTAAATTGCATTTTATAACTCAGTGAATCCTAGCCTATTTTATC
>JABFAF010277823.1:0-23669 GCA_013677275.1 Gossypium schwendimanii
ATTTGTCCTTAACCGCCCACTATCTATATAGTGGTTTAATTGCACCTTTAAGCCTCCCAATTAAAAAGACATCAACAAACTGATTCTTTTAAATTAGCCCCCTAAATTTTCATTTTACGCATTTAAGTCATTTTATCAAATTGAGCACTCAAACAATCAAATTTTCATACGAAATTTTCACACATAGTAATTCACATACTGAAATACCAATACAAATTTTAAAAAATATTTTTCTGGCTCAGATTTTTGATCCCGAAGCCACTATGTCCGATTAGGGTGAAAATTGGGCTGTTACATTAGTTACACGGTCTAGGGACACGACTGTGTGGCCTACCTCACACGGGCTTAGCTTTCGCACACAGTTAGTGACACGGTCAGGTGGTTCATCACACATGGGTTTAGCTTTCACACACAGCCAGGGGACACTGCATGTGACCCCTGTATGTAGAATTTTCCTACCTTTTTAAAATTATTTCAATTTGATCCCTAATAATTGCCTGCTTAGTTTTAACCTTCTAGAAGCTCGATATTAAATTGAAATTGATTGAAACACATGTTAAATTGATTGTTCATGAATGATATGATAATTAATTGAAATTTAATTTATAATTTGTTTGAAAATGGTTTGTATTTGTTTGTAACATTCTATTACTCGAGTTTGACGACTGGACCAGGTAAGAGGTGTTATAGAAGGCTTAACAAAAAGGACCCTTAGATGGAAGTTTAGGAGGACCACCCCGCAAGTATATGGCAAAAGAGAAAGGGTAGGCGAAGAAATAGCAGAGTTAGCAATCATTGCGAGACATTGGAAAGTCACAAAAACCAATCAGATGGTTATAGGATTGACTAGAGGGAGATCACTAATTGATCTATCCTCAAATAAATGAGTTCGAAAAATGAATCAGAGTTTTCCATTCTAGATGAAGAGAAATTGTCCCTAATCTATGTTTAGTTTCTTTTCATAATAATACTCCTGTAAGATGGGGTTTATTTTTAAGTATTACAATACAGAAGCTCACTAGGTTCTATTGAACTGTAACGCCCCAAAACTCGGCCTAGAAGTTTAGACCGAATCCCGGAGGTTACATTGATCAACGAAGTGATCTGAAAATAATTTTACAAATCAGTTTGTTGGAATCTCATTTCGAACACAGTTTGCTAAAAATGTACTGAACCATTTAACCGTTTATAATTCAAAACAGAAAATTTAAATTACTTCAAAATCATTCAAAATTAAAATTCTGCAGTTTCTAGATTTCATTACAAAAGCAATTTACGAAAACCCCAAATAAATTTGTAGCACACTCCCTATAGATTTTTATAGTCCAAAACAATTCACAAATTTTAAAAAAAACTGAAGAATAATTTTATTAGGCCGAATTAAAACGTATCACTCTGAGACCTCCAATATGCTGAGTCCAACTTCAGATTACGAGAGTACCTGAAAGGGAGAAAACTAAGGGGTGATCTACACGAGCTCAGTGTGAGTCTGAAACACAACAAATGATGGAAAGTGGAGCAACAAGACAAATAGTCTGGAAACAGAATATCAACACAAACCATACATGAAAACCCAACGGAATAACCCATCAACAAGTCGATACCAAAACACACCAAAACATGTATCATCACAAACACCTTATTTCTTAGTACCATAACATTGACATCAATACTCACACAATCAGACATATATAAAAAGACATATAATCAAATGCGTATGAATGCAACAAGTCAAAAACCCACCCCACCAACCGAGCACCTCTCCGATCACCTTGCATATCACATATGAGCTAATCAAGCCCAACCAACCATGCACACCAAATAGAACCTCGAAAGGCCCATCCACCCTACACACATCATACGTGGAACTAAGCCACTCAAATCATAATATGCAGCTGAGCTGACATATGTATAATACAGTACGGTAAACCGCTGTACATGTGTATTGCAGTTAAAACTGCCAAATCAGACTAGACTTCCTTCTCTTCGCAACCAAACCTAAAATTTTATGCAAATGTATGTTTGCAAATAGATTACCAACAGACTTATAGAAGTAATGTAAACAACTCACAGTCAAACACACACTTCAGTCAAATAGAATTAGAGGTGCACATATTTAATTGATCAGATTTAGAATCAGTTATGACTATACTCTTTTACTAGGTAACATCACACAAAATTTAAGCAAACCGTTAAATTAATGCTATGATTACAAACAACACATAAAATCGGGCTGGAATAGGGTCCCAACCACCTTTACTAAGGCCTAATCGAGGGTCGGAACATACAGGAACACAAAAAAGTCAAAATCTAACACAACAAAAATTTACGAAATAGGGCCACACTGCCGTGTGCCTTGGCTGTGTGGGAGGTTCGTAGGTCGTGTGGAGGTTTACACACCTATGTGGAGGGGACACACGCCTGTGTGAGTAGCTCATGTAACTCACTATCCAAAAGTGCCAAAATTAAGTGTAGAGTAAACACGGTCGTGTGGCTAAAAGACACGGCTATGTAGAAATCGACAAAATCCCCAAAACAAATCGCCCAAAACCCCCCCAAAAAAGCCTAATTCCCAATTTCACATGGCCGTGTGAATTGCCTGTGTGGCCACCCGTGTGATCACGAAACCACACTGAAACAGGCTGAAAAATGTGCTTTTGGCAATGAAACAAACCCTTAACCTTTGGTAATTCAGAGATATACAAAAACATATAGGTTTTCCTACAATTCAATAGCAAAACAACACATCAATTAGTCAATTTCTAAAACACACGAAATATGTCAAATTTCACAGAACCAAATCAAAATTTTGGTAATGAAAAGGAAGAGTTTTTGAACCCACACCTTAGACAAAATATAGAGCACCAAGAATCGTTCGACTCTCTCCACCAAGCCAATTCAGAAACCTCAGTAAATAGAAAATGAAAGAAATTCTAACAATACCCAAAACTGAAGCCTACCTTTTACAATTCTAAATAAACGAATACACATAGACAAAACTCCCTTGTCAGACAAAAAAAAACGGAGGAAGCAAAGAATTAAAAGAAATTAATTTTTGGGGACGAAATAAGAGAGAAAGAAGAAGGAAAAAAAAAGAACAAAAAAGTTTACAGAGAACTAAAAATAGGGAAAGAACGTGAAGTAGTTGAGTATTTTTTTTTTTGAGATAAAAAAATTAATAAAAAAATGTTTTAAAATTTAAAACAAATTTAAGATAAAGAACAAAATAATTTCTCAAAACACACACATGAGGATTTGAACCTAGAACCTAGAGGTACCTTAACACACTTCCAACCACCGGACCAGCAGGTCTATTCTAACATCAAAATGTGAAAACAAACCCAAATGTTTGATCTAGCCACTAACCCTATCTACAAATCTCAAAACTTCTAACCCCAAATTTCGGGGTGTTGCATGAACTTACAAAATTTTGGTCTATGTTTGCTGGACTAGTTCAGCTATTAAGGACCTTAAGGTGAGACCAAGCCAGACCGTGTTAGACTAATGATCATTGTCAATTTGGTGTCATGCACTTAGCAAGGGGTACTTTCAGAGGCTTGTTGATAGGCTAAAACGATTTAATGGTGACACCCCATACCCGGACTCGACGATCAGGTCTGGTAAGGGTGTTACATAAGTATAATAAACATGGCTACTAAAAACTACTTAAAGATAAAGACTGATATGGGTAATAAGGATAAAGAACATCATTTCACTTACCAAATTTTCTTCATACATTTTCATTCATTAATCACTCACTTTGCCCATTGTAGACTTGAGTGAACAAAAAGAATATATGGAATAAAATCATGAAGTACATGAGCACACAAATGCTAGGTTAGCACGAACACTAATAGTGTTAGAAAACAAGCACTGAAGTGCAAAATTCATGAGCAAGCTAAAGAAATTGAACGAGAAAAGTGGAAGAAGAATCGTATTCAAGTTGTATGACTCAAGAAACAAGGATTTGGATTTGACTTGAATGAATAAATAAAAAAATTTGAAATTAAAGAAAAATAAAACACTAAAAGAATAAATTTAACAAATAAGAATAATTATTCAAAATAGTAAATAAATAAATAGATGAAATTTTAAAGTGGAAGATGAATCAAATAAACTGATTGATAGTTGGATATATATATCCAATTGAACCCTTTGAGATATAAATCCTAACAAACTTAATTAATGGATCTATCAACCCTCGAAAAAATAATCCTTGACAAACTGAAGGGTGAAGAATGAACTCCCACAACTTGTTGAAGAAAATCGAGAAGAAAACTATTTCTAGAAATCACAAGAAATAAATCTTGCACAAAGAAACTAACTCCCAGAGTTGAAAACTTTATTAATAAAAACAATTTTGTGTTAGTGATCAATGAAGAAGCCTAATCAGAGAGGAGAGATGATCGAGCTCCTGACACGCCGAGCCTCTTAAGTTGATGGGTTACCTGAAAATAAATCAACAAACAGAATGAGTATAACTCCATGTGTAGCCAACGTACATAATCAAATCATAAGTATGTATAACGTATATAGGTGTTCATTTTCTTTTTATTTAGACCATTCTCAATTTCAAATACGAAGTCAGAACAAAGGATATTTGTTACAGTTATAGAACAGAATAGATACGGTTGCAGAACAAATTAGATACATATGAAGTTTCCTACCCCCATTCGCTACACACCATCTCTGACTATCCCAACACGCCATATAGGGTATTAAATACCCATCCAGCCCTAAACACCACATAGTACCGGTATAACACGTTTCAGAATAATTACAGACTAGTTGTCAAATCAATATGCGATAAATCGCCAAAATCAAATACAGATTTGTGGCTCAGCCACTCAATTCAACAAATCATTAAACTGCCAATACTTCCTTCTTTATATCATTCTCACCTAATGCAAATACAGATTTTAGATGCCAAGTATCAAGGATGTACATACAGTTATCCAAATACAATTAATAATCAGATAATACAGGTCATTTAACAGTTATCACATCAACTATACGTACAGATAATCAATTATTTAACCTTAGAATATTGAATATCAAATTATATAGTCTAATTCAGATCATATGGACCCTACGAAAGGCCTATGCTTGATTTGAATGACGCTTATGACCTTAGGGAAAATTTCAGTATTTTAGCCCACACACTCGTGTAGATTCGCACGGCCTGGGTGTTTGGCCTGTGTGGTTCACATAGCCTAGCATATAGTCGTGTGGCTTAAAACAGTGAGTTACACGATCTGGCACATGGCCAAGCACATGCCCGTGTGACTCAGAACCCCTTACATGACCTGGATGCAAGCTAGTGGCTCACACGGCCGTGTGGCATTCGGAGCCATGTTTTCCAGCTTTCAAAACATATAGAAACTAGAGTTTTTGTTATGCACTTGGTGCGGTTTCTACGTAGAAGCACTCAGAATGAATCTAACACCTAAACATGACAATCCACAAGCCAATTAAGCAATTATTCGCAATAGAACGCAATGATTAGCGTACAAACTCAAAATCATGTCAAAAAAATTGACATAAAACCTCGACTCGAAGATCATCTAATTACCTCGCATGGAAAAGTGAATTACGGAGCTAACATGTTGGAGGAACGTTTCCCGCAAGAACAAATTTTCTAACACCAAAGCAAAACAAAGAATTTTCTCGAAAACAAAAGAGAACACAATAAAACTTATGCAATAACCTTTCAACTAATGCAACGAACAATGTAGAACTCCTAATATAACCACTAACAGTTTAGGGAAGCAAGTAAAAAGAAAAGAAAAGAAAAGAAAAGAGGGGAAGAAGAAGAACAGTAAAACCAAAATAAAAAAATGTCGATGTTTAAAAAACTAAACTAATTAACTTTAAAAGAAAAATAGACAGAATTTATCAAGAAGCATAAAAATATAATCTCTCTACTTACACAGAGACTTGAACATAAGACCAAAGGGTATACAGAACTTAACCATCGAACTAACAACTCATCTTGACACAGAATTAAACTTGAGTCACTAGTTCAAGGATAAGGATTAAGTCAATTTAAAACATAATAAGAAAACTTTCCAACAATAAGATTCGAACCCCTGACCCCAAACATATCTGCAGAACACTTAACCATAGATACAAAGACTTAATTATTAGCTAATATTAGCAGATAAACATTGAAATATTGGGGGCGTTACAATGTATCATTCCCTCTTTTGTCGAAAATATTTGTCCTCGAATCTTGTCTTTGGCGGTACAAGAAAGAATCTTTATCATAGGCGGAATGGTTTAATAGATCTCTTATTAAAGGATCAACAAATTCCTGAAAAAATGAAACAAGTCCACTAAACAAATTCAAGTTAGGGTTAGTGAAAACATAATCATTCCTCTCTTTCAGATAGGTTCTCTCTTTTTTTTCTTCTCTTTTTTAGTGTGAATTGAACTCTCTAATTTTACCTTGTAGGAATTTTCACTCACCAAAATTGGACCATTAAATCAAATTTTATTGCTCAAGCTCTCTTGTCTCTTAGTCTTTTTACATGATTCATCCTCACTTCCCTTTAACCCCTCAAAAAATTTTTGTACATTGAATTCATAATAATACAACTCATTAGGATGACAAGGTCTAAATCATCCAAATTTAGAGACTCTAGGAAATAATTCTTACTATAAACTTTTTCCTGTTCACAAAGTTCACTATCACTATCATCATAGTTCACACTATTACTATCAACTTCTTCTATATCAACTTGAAGTTTTTTGCTCATTTATATCATCATCATCAATGATAGCAATGGACGAAGACTCATTAATAGGCTCTGTGTCATACTTATGTTCCTTAGCTTACAAGGATCTTTTGTGAAATGAATATGTTGGACATTCAGAGGCTTTGTGATCTTACGCATTACACCACATGCACTTTCTGGCCCATTCTCTTTGTTTTAGCATAAGTCATTAAGCTCGCAGAAGATGCAATGTTTTTTTTTTTTGTATCAATGTCTTTCTTGACAAGTCCCTGAACAATAGATGGTTGAACGACATTGGAAAAAACATGTCCATGAGGGTTTTCTTACAAATATGACATCTAAGCTTTGTCCAAGGTTTATCATTATTAGTTTCTATTCGAGCCAAAGTTTGGTTGAAATTTCGTTGAACCACCTTGTGATGAAGGACATGAGCTTGCAATATGTCGAACTTATTTTCCAAATGCTCTTGCACCTCTTTGAAATCTTTTTGAAGTTTGTCGAATAGTGTTGCAAGTTGGTCCATGGTAACCATGGATGGATCATGCTCTTCATCCTTACTATGTGTACGTACTATTATTAGAGGTTGAAATAAAAAACACTCATAAAAAAGTGGATCCAAGAAAATTAAACCTCATCGTTATACACTTGCAATAAGAAAAATAAACAAATCTAAGAGATAAAGAAAAGAAGTTAAGATTTTCTGGCTTGTAACTTTTAAAGAGTAATCAAATTCAACAATATTCAAAAAGATGTGGGACCACTCTCTAACAAAGTTGACCTAAGGCTGTAAGAAGCCAAAAGAGAGGAAACTGTTTCCATACCTATTAACACAAAAAGGAAAAATATGTTAGAATACGTAATAGAATAAGAAAAGCTAAAACCAAAAGAAAATCTAATGCTAGAATCAAAGAAAAGAAACTACTTAACCGACAACCTAAAACAATGGAAAATAACTTGAATTTTTTGTTCATGGTGTTTTTGATGTGCCAAAATCACGAAAATGAAATTGAAAAATCTTCATATGATAAATATCATTTTTGAAAATTCTCGGCACGAAATTTAGCCCAAAAAATTATTTTTTTATTTTTTTTGATATTTTTAAAGACTGTTTAAGTAAATTTCACAAAACATTTTGTATAACACAAGGAAACAACT
The DNA here is from genome assembly GCA_013677275.1 of Gossypium schwendimanii. Classification (NCBI taxonomy): domain Eukaryota; kingdom Viridiplantae; phylum Streptophyta; class Magnoliopsida; order Malvales; family Malvaceae; genus Gossypium; species Gossypium schwendimanii. Next base: position 7,893 of record JABFAF010277823.1, read on the forward strand.
AAAAAATGCCCAAATCTAATACCAAAGGATAAAGGATTTAGTATAGAAAGGAGGCGGAAGAAGGATCAGGATTGTATTCAAGCCGTTTGACTCGAGAAACAAATATTCGAATTTGATTTGAAAGAAGAAATAAACAAATTTAGAAATTAAAGAAAACGAAAAGAACTAAAAGAAGAAGTTTAAGAAGTAAGAATAAATATTCAAAATAATAAATAAATAGATGAAATTTAAAAGTAGGAGATGGATCGAATAAACCAATGGATGTGATAGATAGTTGAATATGTGTCCAATTGAACCCTTTGAGATATAAATCCCAACTGTAACACCCCTAACCCGTATCCGTCGTCGAAACAAAGCTACGGAGCATTTCCAGAATCTACAGATCAAGTAAACGAATATTTCACATCATATAGTATTCAAATCAAGCTAAAACCAAGTTTTATACATATATGATCATCACAAATACTCTAGTATTCAAACTTATCAAGTTGACCAAATTCACGAATATGTATACTTGTACTAAGTATTAACATACCTATAAGATTATCATCATTCAAGTATACCAAACACTCACATCTCACATGATATAGCCTCTCATATGCACATGAAAAAAATGTTCATTACAAGCCATCCCTATGGCTAGATATAACAAAAAATTAATAAGCAAACATTGGCCAAATTAACTTATACATGTCTTTCTAACCATAATCAAATCATCCAAAATTACCGATAGAACCAATTGATAGTGTGATATAACTCCGACAAGCTTCCAACCCGTTCGAGCTTCCTATAATCTATAGGGTAAATAAAAACAAATATGTAAGCAGTGACTGCTTAGTAAGCTCGTGTAATCTTTAATCATATTAATTCATTTCAGATATGAAATCTATGCATATCAAGAATAATCCAACATTGATACGACAATACTCATGAAGCTATATTCATGAACTCATAAGGTGAATAAATCCACAACATCACTTATACATATTATCCCAAGCTCAGTAGGATTTTATATAACTTTAACTCTTCCAAGTTTCTTTATTTTCATTTGCATTTCTTTACTTTCCACACTTATTCCATATACATGACACACAAGTCATAAACATATCATTCAACCATGGTCACAAGCTAGTGCATTTAACCAAAGCTTTTTTCGAATTGATCACATGATAAGTCATTTCATAAGAAATTGCATAATTTAAACCTTACCACTCTTTCATGAGCACTAACATATTTTCACTTAAATACTTATCAATTGAATGCATCATATAGATAAACATATTACCATTCAACCAATAGCTTGGCACTTGCCTAAGCATCAAGCAACAACACTAGTTAACGTACTTGCACATATTACATATAAATTCAACATTGATAAACTTATTTTCTTGACATGTCACACTTGAGTTTATTACTCGTCTCAACATACATAATTTTCTTGTATCAACATATCAAAGATAGTCACATATTTACATGTCATGATACATATAATTCTCTTATCGTTTCTTCATAAACATATATCATTCATTTAATTATATCAATATTTCATGTACCATCATTTTCATGAATTTCGTGTATATTTATTCCGATAACAGTTCATAATCATGAATATACATAATTATTAGGCAAGTTTCATATACATGTATTTTCTATGTCATGTTTCAATATATCAAATAAATATCATTTCCATGTATTTCAGGTATATACCGGCAATAGTATATTTTGAACTCATGTTATCTCATATCAGAACTTTGCTCATTGAACCATTTAAAATGTAGATGGATACATGGGTAGTACACATATAGTGTACAAAACTGTAATCCGTCAATTCATATTCGAGAATGCTCATACGAGCACTTAACGTTAAGCTCTTTCGAGCCATATAACTGGAAGCTCATGTGATCCATGTAACGGAAAGCTCCGGAGAGCCATTAATGGGAAGCTTATACGAGCCAATTTTGGGAAGGTTCAAGCGAGCCAATATCGGGAAGCTCCGAAGAGCCAATTAATTGGGAAGCTCATGAAAGAGCCTTTAATCGAGAATTTCCGAAGAGCCGTATATAGGGACGCTCATAAGAGTTGCGGTGTGTCCACAACACATGTAGGATCACTACCCATCGGGATGCTCTAAAGAGCTATTAACGGGAAGCTCGCAAGAACCATATAACGGGATGCTCATGAGAGCTATTATTGGGAGGGTCTTTAGAGTTGTGGTGTGTCCGCAACACATACAGGAACACAACCATTCGGGATGCTCCGAAGAGCTATTAACGGAAGCTCGTGAGAGCCATATATCGGGAACCCTGTATCCATCGAATTTTATTTGTTTAAACGAGACTTAATACTTGTCATATATTTTTCTGATACGTGATCAATATTCATACATAGCAATTACACAATTTACATACACAACATTCAAGTAAAACATATAAATATACAATTTAGTTACATGAACTTACCTGGATAAATTGTAGAAATACCAAGATTTAGGGGAATTTTGGTAATTTTTCATTTTCATCTATTTTCCTCCCGATATTAATCTAAATTAATAATTTCATTCAATTTATTAATTTTGATAATAAAACAATTCATTTCATTAAATTTGGTCGTCTTTGAAATTTTCACAAAATTACCCCTAAAGTTTTACTTTTATTCAATTTAGTCCCTAAGCTCAAAACATGCAAACTAACCATTTTTAATACAAATTCAAGCTATCAAAATATCCATGGGATTCAATACAACCCATTTTTGTAATAAATTAACAACAAACTCTTGTATTTTTACCATTTCAACAATTTAGTCCTTAATAAGGAAATTCATCAAAAATCACTTAATAAAATACTTTTAATTAACAACTAATATATCAAATTCATAATTTAAAATCAAAAATCATATAGATTCATCAATGGAAGCATCGAAAATCTTTAACAATATCAAAAACGAAGGTAATGTTTAGTTGGACCTAATTTTAACGATATCAAAAACATAAAAATTACAAGAAAAAAGGGGACTAAATTGAACTTACATGCAAGAATATAAAATGGAAAAACCTCCAATTTAAACTCCCATGGTTTTCATCAATGAAAAATAGAAATGTCCAGAGAAGATGTATTTTTCACCTTTTTTTTTTTTATCTTATTTTAATTTCAACAAATTTACAATTATGCCATTGAATCCTTTTATTTTATTATTTTTCCTTCATATGCCCCCTCATCCATTTAATTTAGGTATAATTGTTTCTTAAGTCCTCCCTCATTTATTAATTAAACCATTTAATCACATAATTATTATAATTAGAAAGCTTTGCACCTTTTACAATTTAGTTCTTTTTAATTAATTAATTATCGAAACATTAAAATTTTTCAACGAAACTTTAATACTACCTTAATGAAACTCCGTAAATATTTATAAAAATATTGACGGCTTGGTTTATAGAAACGAGGTCTCGATATCTCATTTTCTAAAACCACTTGACCTAAATTATTATTATAAAACACAAATTATCAATTCAAAAACATTTTTAAAACCATATTTGACTCGTAAATATTAAATAATAAAATTTACAAACTTACTTGCTGGATTTGGTGGCCTCGAACCACTATTTTCGCACCACTAGAAATCAGGTTGTTACACCAACAAGCTCAATTAATGACTCTTATCAACCCTCCAAGAAATAATCTTTGGCAAATTGAAGGGTGAAAAATGAATTCCCATGACTCCTTGAAGAAAATCGAGAAGAAAACTACTTCTAGAAATCACAAGAAATAAATCTTGCACAAAGAAACTAACTCCAGAGTTGAAACTGTATTAATGAAAACAATTGTGTGTTCATGATCAATGAATAAGCTTTTATATAAGCTAGCTAAGTACATCCAAATAAAACTCTAAAGTATATTGAAACTCTAATTAATCTAAACAAGAAGTAATTTTAAACTAAACTCTATTGTTTGACTAAGAAACATAGAACTCTTAAACAACTTAAAATACTTAAATAATATCCAAAGTTCGGAATAAATAAATAATAAAATAATAAACCGTATAAATAAAATATTAGGCTCATATATAATAAAAATTAAGCAAAAAAAATTAACTCAATATGATTTAAACTCGAATTAAAAGCCCAAAACTCATAATTTCCGTAATATTCCCATCTAGAAATTCTGCTCGTGCAATCTTCATTTAAAATGGTCATAACTTGAGCTCCAGAACTTAAAATTGAGTGATTGAAGGTGAGTTTTGAAGTTAAGAGGTAGACATTCGAAGGCCTTGAACACATATCAACCAAAAAATGTTTGGATCACATCCAAATGGTTGTATCAAGTCGACTGATTTCTTAAACTTGAAAATTGGCAAATTTAGTGAATGAAATTTAATAAATTTCACCACATTTGTGCATGTATCACTAATGACATGCCATCTATATCCTACAAGTTCAAAACTTTTCTACAATGGCTTTAAAATTATTATAGATCCAATATTCATCACAAGAACAATGAAGTTTCTTAATGTCATAATCAACAACAACCACATTTACTACTTCCTTGAGTTATCCACATATTTATTAGGTTACAAATACTCAAATTCATGAAATTAACACTTACTTTACCATAAAATTTCAAAAACCATATTAGGTAAGAAGAATTCTAAAGTACTTACAAATTTGGCTAAATTATACTTCCTTCAAGCTTCACTTGCTTTCCCTTGTCTAAACTCCTTATAACTTCTTCCTTGTCTTTCTATTCATTTCATATCAATATCATAAAATATAATATATCAATATTCTTAATCTACAACACTTTCATGCTCAAATAATCAAACTAGACTTGAAACTATTACGAAATCATGAAGATCTTACTATAAAACACTAGTTTCTCATTTTAGCTATATTTTCTCTCTCTTCAAACATGTGCTCTCCACTTCCTACTTGAAAACTAATCTTGCTAGGTTGTGGGTAACTTAATTTAGCTAAGGTTTCTATGGACATTTGATAGTTTTAAGCTTGGAAAGGCCTTTAATGGAGATAGAGGACCAAATTGTAAAAAAAAAAAGTTTTCTTTCTCTCCAATGGTGTAACATGAACAAGGAAAAAGATGGAGAACTCTCTCCATCATTCTGCTAAAATATCTTTAATATTTTAATAAAATAAAATAAAATAAGTCAATTTAATATAATAATAGTAATGATGATGAAAATAAAATATTATTATAACTAAAAAAAATCTATCTATCATACATATCCACTTGATTTGGATAAAATTGCTTTCCATGTCCTTACACATTTCACCACTAATTCAATTTAATCCTTTTATACAATCAATTTCTCACATTGACCCTAACATGTTGGTAAACTTTATAATTTAGTCTATATCCTGGATTAATATTTCTCAATACATCAATCTTTTACATTTTCTCTAGACTCTTACTACCTTCTCCTCTAACACTTATAAATCTCATTTTATTTATTTTGAAAAGTTTGACTCATAATTGCTCAAAAAAATATTGTTATGACCAATAGATTTTGGGGATATTAAAATATTAGCATGGTTATATAAAAATTTTAATTTAAAAAAAAAATAAAAAATCACTCTAGGTTCTCAACCTTACCAACACAGGTAAAGTTTCATCAAGAAAACTATTTATATTTTTATTACCTTATCAATAATTATTATTTTCAAAAACATTGCTCAACTATTTATATATATTATTTTTTCACATATATAATAAGTGAACCATAGGGGTAGTTGTTAGCTCAATAAATCAACCAAATTAGCCAAGAGGAGGGGGTGAATTCACCTTTTAAAAATTTCTGGAAGAAAAGAGAAAATAATGAAACTATGAACACAATGGTTTATAGTGGTTCAGCCCCAAATGCCTACTCCACTGCCTTAGCATTCCACAAATAACGACTTATCCAAATTCACTAATTTGATCAACCTTTGAGGACAAGGTTTAACCTTGCAACTTCTTTAAGGTTTCTACACAAATCTTAAGACACAAACCCTCTCAAAGAGAATCAAACAAACAAACAAAAACATAATTCTTACAAGATCAGAGTGTTTGCCAATTGAGCACAAAAACAAAGAAAAAACACTTGAGTTGAATTAAAATAATTAATGTTCACAAGTGCATATACAAAACATATAAACAAAAATTGAGCTCTAAGGTTGATAGAATGACACTTTACACTTTTTGATCTCTCTTATTGTTTTTGAACCTTTGGAAACTGGTATTTATAGTCCCAAATTGATTTCCAATCGTTGTGGTTGTTGAGATATTGAATAGAGCCATTGGGGATGAAAATACTAGTGCATTTATGTCACTTGCAACATGGTATCGATACTTTTTTTTATAGGTATTGATACTATTTGCATTTAATTAAATAGTTTAGTGACTTTTATCCCTATTTACATTGATTCCAAATGAAATTTATCGATACATGATAAAAGGTAGTGATACTTTTTTATGGGTAACAGAACCTGTTGTTGCAGGTGACATAAATGCACTAGTATTTTCATTCCCATCAAATCAAGTAAATATCCCAGCAACCACAATGGTTGGAAATCAATTTGGAACTATAAATACCATCTTTGAAAGGTTCAACAACTACAAGAGAGATTAAAAAGCTTAAAGTGCCATTATATCAGCCTTAAAGCTCAGTTTTTCTTTATATGTTTTCTATATTCACTTGTGAGCATTAATTGTTTTCATTCAGCTCAAGTGTTTTTGTTTGTCTTTGTAATTAATTTTCAAACACTTTGATCTTGTAAGGATTATTTATTTTTTTGCTTGTTTGTTTCTCTTTTAGAGGATTTGTGTAGAAATCTTAAGGAAGTTGTAAGGTTAAACCTTGTCATCAAAGGTTGGTCAAATTAATGAATTTGGGAAAATCCTTAGTTGTCGAAAGCTAAGTTAGTGGAGTAGGCAATTTGGGTCAAACCACTATAAATCATTGTGTTCATTCTTTTCTCTTTGCTTCCACAAATTTTTAAAAGGCCAATTCATCCCCCTTTTGGCTAATTCGGTTGAATTATTGAGATAACAATTGGTATCAAACCTAGTATCTAAAGACGGTCTAACAACCAAGAGAAGATCTTTGAGAATGCTAATCAATCATCAACTCAATCCACAAAGAATGACATCCACTTCCGAGTTTGTTTTCTGTGGAGAATATCAATCTATCTCAAAGCTTCCTTACTTCAATGCTGCAAATTATTCTTTTTGGAAAACGAGGATGATGTTATTCATTCAAGTGAACGACCTTGCAACATGGGATATCATCATGGCTGGCCCCTGCATCCCCTTTAAACAAGAAAGAGAGCTTCTAGTTCCAAAGAGTAAAATATAATAGAACGAGGAAGATAGTGTAACACCCCTAACCTGTATCCATCATCAGAATAGGGTTACGGAGCATTACCGAAATTTTACATTACAAGACATTCGAAAATCAAAACATATCATAAATCATAACAATAACAATCAAACTCATACATATTTTCCCTTATACGAGCCCTCGAGCCCTAAAAACACATTAGAATGAATCAGGACTAAATAAAAAACGTATAGAATTTTTAGAAAAGAGTTAGAAATTTTCACACTGCAGGGGTCACATGATCCTGTTGCCAAGCCATGTGACTCACACGGTTGAGACACGCATCCGTGTCTCAGGTCATGTGGACATTCAAAGTAGGGACACACAGCCGTGTCCCAGCCCATGTCCGTGCCTGTGTAACTCTCTGAGTTGGGTCACATGACTAAGCCATATGCCGGTGTGCGAGGCCGAGTAACTCTCAAAATTGCCTCACACGCCTATGTTTCAAGCCATGGCTAGGCCGTGTAACTGCCTGACTTGCAACCCTTTGAAACCTACAGGGGACACATGGCTGTGCTGCATGGTCATGTGTCACACACGGCTGAGACACACGCCCGTGTCTTAGGCCGTGTGGACAAGAATTTGACCATTTTTAAGCCATTTCCTTCACCCAAATTATACACACACATGCAATCTATTTGCACCTATTTCAAGCATTCAAGGTGTACCTAAAATATGCATAATCAAACTAGAACAAAGTGTTACCAATTTATAAAACCAATATGCCTCAAGGCACCTTAATCACTAGTTATCATATTAACTTAAAGTTTACATATACTTAGGGTGGGTTTGGATGGGCGATTGGGTGCGGTGCGGTGCATTTAGCTTACTTTTTGTCTCACGCTACAGTATCACTACAGTATCTAATCTCACTGCCACCGTTGTTTTTACACTAACCGCAGGTAAATAGACCGTCCATCCAAACTCACCCTTAGCCATTTATCAACTCAATATTTGCTACTTAATTTCATACCACACCATATCACCTTGGCCCCATTCAAACATTCCAAAAAGGGCCATTTAGAACATGTATTCAATTAACCATTCTAACACATACCATTTAAGCACCAAAATGCCAAAAAGTTAACAATCACAAAGCCATAAATACATGCCAACATAACAACCAACCAACTGCCAAAAATACCATATTTACAAGCCAAACATATTGCTCATTTCGTCAAAAACAAAACACTTATACATGCCATTATAACCAAGACTTAAAAACATCAAGATCTACTAATATAGTCGATGGATAGTGTGATAGGTCTTCAAAGAACTTCCAACCCAAACGAGCTTCCGATTAACTACAAAACATAGGGAAATGAACACAAGGTAAGCATATAATACTTAGTAAGTTTGTAACTCATAAACGATGCTTAACAATACAATGTATAAGCTTGAAATAAATATGAATCCAATCTAACACAAGCTTGGCACAAGTCTAAGCATCACCAACAACCCAAATTAGTGCTTAATCACATAAATTCAATATCAACATATGATAAAATAAATTTCATAAGTTTAAAACATATGAATCCATACTTCCCGCAATCATGCATCCATAGGTTACCTATCTTTCATAGTAACAAAGTAAATTGCATCAAAAACTCTTACTGAAGCTCACCCGAAGTAAAATCACGGTGGTTATCAACATCCCTTTTCATAATTCAATGGTTATCACCATCTCTTTCCGTAATTGATGGTTGTCACCATCCCTTTTCATAATTCAATGGTCATCACCATCTCATTCCATAATTGATGGTTGTCACCATCCTTTTTCATAATTCGATAGCTAAAGCTGTCCCTTTTCATAATTTGATGGTCGTCACCATCCCTTTTCATAGTTGATGGTCATCACCACCCCTTTTCATAATTTGATAACCAAAGCTATCCCTTTTCATAATTAAATGGTTGTCACCATCCCTTTTCATAGTTGATGGTCATCACCATCCTTTTTCATAATTTGATAGTTGAAGCTATCCCTTTTCATAAAATGCTATTTAAACATACGAACTTACCTCGACGACGAAATGTAGTAACGAAGTCAATTAATCCGAAGCTTTCTCTTTGCCTCAATCCAAAGATGTACGAGGTCTATCTTGATCTAAATGAATAAATTCAATCAATTTCATAGTCATTCTATTCAATTCAATCCAAATTCAAATTTTTGCAAAAATTATGCTTTTACCCTTAATGTTTTGATTTCTGTATAATTTAGTACTTAAGCTTGTAAAATGAAATTCATGCAATTTCATTCCTACCCAAGCCTAGCTGATTTTCATATAAGCTCATAGCATCCCACACATTTCATTATTTCACAAATTACACCATGAATATTTATTTTTTTCAATTTAATCCTTAATTGATAATTTCATTAAAAATCACTTAACAAAATTTGTTTATCTCACAACAAAGGTTCATCATCTTCCATCAAACTTCACAAACAATATGAATTCATTCATGGAAAAACCCTAGTCTTTTAACAGTTTTTCAGATTAGGCCCTGGCTAGCTAAATTAAGCTACAACAATCCTGAAAACATAAAAATCATTAAAAACAGAATTGAAATTCACTTACACGCAAGGATACAATGACCAAACCTTCAAATGGACTTCAATGGAGTTTTTCTTTCCTTATTTTTGGTTTAAGATGGACACCATGATGATAGGTTTTTTTTATTAATTTTACTAACCTTTATTTATTAAATTACATGTTTAACCTTATTATTAACCTTTGAAATTTCATAATTAATGTCCATATTTGTCCACTCAATATCTCAATGTTATAATTACCACATAAATCCCTTAAATAATTACTTTCACAGTCATTTGATACCTTTAACTTATAAAACTCTAATTTTAGACCTTTTATGATTGAGTCCTTTTCACTAAATTAAACATGCAACCGATAAAATTTCTTAACGAAATTTTATACGACCTTCCTAATACTCTGTAGACATTAAAATAATAAAATAAATATTTGAACATTGAATTTGTGGTCCCAAAATCATTGTTCTGATTTCACTAAAAAACGGACTATTATAGATAGAATGAGTATTCAACTTAATACCAAGGCTATGTACAGTTTATTTTGTTCACTTGGTTTCGATGAATATAGTAGGGTGTTATCATGTTCCAATGCTAAGGGATTCGGGAAAAATTGAAAGTCACTCATGATAGAACAAGCCAAGTCAAGAAGTCAATGGTTGGAATTCTCACACTTAATTATGAAACATTCAAGATAAAGCCCGAGGATGATGTTAAAGTGATGTCTGATCGGTTCACAATCATCATCAATGGGTTCAAGTCATATGGGAAGACTTATCCTAATGAAAAAGTGGTAAAAAAATGCTTTGAAACTTGCCAAATTCATTGGAAGCTAAAGTGACTACCATAGAAGAAGTAAAGAACATGGAAACACTTTTACTAAATGAGTTGATCGGTTCTTTGCTCACTCATGAGATGAGACTTAAAGAAGGGGCAGAAGAAAATAAGGTTGGGAAGAAGAAGGTCAGTGTAGCCCTCAAATCCACACCAATTGAAAAAAGTGAATCAAGTGATAATATGGTTAAGGATAAAAAATGGTTATGTTTGCAAGAAGATTCAAGAGGTTTATGGAGTCTAAAAAAGGAAGAAGATTCCAAGAGAACGAAGAATTCAAACTTGAATCAACCAAAGAAAAGGATCTTATCATCTGCTATGAGTGCAAAAAGCGGAGTGTAATAACTCATTTTTAGTGGTATCAAAAGCATGATTCTGGAACCAAAAATCTGACTAATGAGTCCGTAATTTTTATTGTTATTTTATTTATATGGGTCAAAAATAGTTCATAATGAATTTTGAATTTAAATTTGCTAATCAAACAAATAGTTAAGTACAAATGGTTTGTTCTTAAAGTCATGTGGTTTTGGAAAATGAGGTATCGAGACCTTTTTTTCTGTAAACAAAGTCTGTAAATATATTTATTTGATATCTACAAAGTTATTATATAGGTATGTGTAGGTTCGGTTCGAAAATTTTATTGTTTGACTAGTAATTAATGGAAAAAGATTAAATCATAAAAGTTGTAAAATCTAAACACTATTGAATTTTATTGATTAAATGACTTGAATACTAATTGTAGGAGGTATTAAATGGTATTCAGACCATATTGTAATGCTGGTGGATGGTTAAAGCATATAATTATAAATTTTATATGTTAAAACTTAAGTTAGATAATAATAAGAATACGAAAAAAATAAAAAGAAAAGGAATTAAGCATTATCACCTATTTTCTTCAACCTTAGAAAACCAAAACACCAAAGAAAATAAGCTTGAAGGTTCGACCATTGATACTCCCTTGTGTGTAAGTCCGTTTTGAAACCGTTTCTTGTAAATTTTATGTTTTTGAGATCGTTGTAGTAAGAATCTATCTAACCCAAGGGCTATTTTGTAAAATTGTTAAAGGTTTTGAAACTTACCATTGATGAATTATAGTTGTTTTTAAGATTAAATGATGAATTTGTAATCTTGTTTGTTGATTAGGACTATTTTGTAAAGAATTTTTGTTATTTGTGAACCTAGGGATTAATTTGAAATTATGTAAAAATTTTGGATGTTTAAAGGTTATTTTGGGGTGTTATTACATTCGGTTAAAAGAATTAGGGGTTAAAAGTTAAATTTTAAATAGTTTTCGTGTTATGGACTAAATTGAATAAAGTATAAAAGTTTAGGAAAATTTTGTAAAATAAAATTTAAAGGTCCCATGCATAGAAATGAGTTTGATATTGTATTTGAATATGATTTATTAAATTTAATCATTATATAGATCAAGAATTGAATCGTACGGAGGATAACTTGAAAAAGGAAAAATCGCGGATTAGTCCTTACGAGTCAACCGATAGCGTATATTAGGTAAGTTCATTGTGTATATGAATAAGTATATATTATTATAATTTATGCTGTCTGAATTTGTTTAAATTGAAATGTGGTTAAATATTTGGTATTGGAATTATAATTACAAATTGTTTATAATTAAGTATAAAATGAAGGTGTACTTATTTGAAAGTTGTGAAAGATGAATTATATGATCCTGGAATGGACGTAATGGATTTAAAGTATGTTTATGGATATTATAGAAGTGCCTCTGATTTGTTAATGTGATGAATTCAATTAAAATGCTAGTTTGAACATAGTAAACTACATGAATACGATTGGCATGACAATAAGGTTAGAACACACGCTTGTATGGGATTACACTTCGATGCCTCTGTTTGCACTTCGATGTCTCTGTTAGCATTTTTATGCTCTCTAGTGTGTTTTGGGGAAACTTAAGTATCCAATTCATGTTGCTATACTTCATCGGGGTATGAATTATGTGACTAAGGTTAAAACTATTTGATTAATCTAGATTATATTCATTGTAATGTTATTTCAAGAATGATCTACAAGTATGTTAAATTATAGAATTAATGTGATGAAAAATATTGAGATGTTTATATATATGAATTGAATTGGTTTGAACTATTGTGGGATATCAATTATATGATGAAATGTTTCAACACTAATGTTATGTGATTTTGTAAATAGTTATCAGGGTTAAATAATTTAAGTTCTTTTGTATTCAAATGCTAATTGAGGTAAGTTAAGTTGATTTTTAGCTATGGACTTACTAAACTTCTTAAGCTTGCTCGTTTTGTTCTTGCTTTCTCTAGTTAACATTTTGCGAAACTAGTTGGACGGATCAACTTCAGAGCTCACACTATCGAACCTTTGTTCAGTAGTTTTTGATTTGGTTATTTTAGTTTGTGGCATGTATATAGGGTTTTGAAGTTGTCAAACTTAAAGTTGTAGTTAAATTTGCAAATTAAGTGAATGTTGTCATATGATGTTAACTTTATCTTTTTGTTGATCTTGTGATGGTTGTGGAGTAAATAGTTGAATTAACATGTTGGTTTTATTTGATAAGACGTTGTTTTGTGCCATTTGAATGGTAGATATGTTTTGGTCTTGGTGTCTCAATTGTGAATAGATATAGAAATGGTCAATTTAGCATTGGTATCTTATAGTTTTGGAATTTAATATATTTTTCTTTGGTAAGTAGCATGAATGAATGATTTTAGCAAGTGATATTTGGAACCTTATGCATGATAGAACAAAAATTCTTATGATGATTGCATCTTTAGTTAAATTGCTTGTGTTTATATATACTAATTGTGGTGCTAATGTGGGCATATTGGTTAGGCATTTAACTTGAATGCTTTGGTATGTTTTAAGCTTATTTGGATGTGTTTTGAAGGTATGTAAATGATTGATTTTGGTTTGTCTTGGCACATAAGGAATTGGTAATGTTTTGGCTTGTTTTAGAAATCATTGTAAGTATAGATAACTTGAGACACGGGCTGTCACAGGGTCGTGTGCCACACACAGTGACTCCACACAGCCATGTGGCCTATATAATTTTGGTGCAGGTTTGTTCCACACGATCACAGGTTGTTACACGGCCTGGCGACACAGCCGTGTGACCCTATTTCAAATGACACACAGTTTGGCACATGGTTTGCCACATAGTCGTGTGACCTTATTTCGATTTGTACACGGTCGGGCACACAATCTAGCAAGACGGCCGTGAGACCCCATTTTCAAATTGCGCACGGTTTGATCACACTGCCATGTCCCTAAGCCATACTGTTGTGTGACCCCTATTTTCAGTTTTTCTTACATTTCTCTGTTTTGTTTCAAATAAGTCCCAATTTGTTCCTGAATTGATTTTTAAGTTCCATATGCTTAATATAGGCCCGAAATCATGATCATCATGAACTTGAAAAGAAAGTAAATGACATGCAAGCAATTATAAATGGTTTTGAGACAAAAGAATTTTGACTTGCATAATTTACTTTCCAAAGTTCATGATGATCACCAAAAGCAACTTGAGTTGCTCAAGAGTGAAAAAGCTCACTTTAACAAAGTTTTTTTCCAAAAATATTTGAAAAAAGGAGAAAATTCAAAATAAAAATTTGTTAAAACTAACTTTAATTACTATAAACATAGAAGTCCCTCAAGATTTTGCAAGGGAAAACTTGTTAAGAGTGTATGGGTCCTTAAAGGAATTAGTGCTGCTCAAGACAATGATGCTCTTTCAAAATGAATACCAAAAGGGATAACAATTTTAAGAAATAATCCTTATAGACCCAAAATAATTTAGGTACCAAAAACCAAAAGTTAATTCTATGTTTGTAGGGGAATGAACAATACTTCAAGGTGGACAATTCAAGTACAAAATTATGGTACCTTAATAGTGGATGCTCAAGACATATGATCGGTGACAAGAGCTACTTTATCAATCTAAAGCAAAAAAAGTAGATGAGAAGTTACATTTGGTGATAACTCCAAAGGACTCATTGAAGAAATTGGCTTTATTGGTAAAAGCTCTTCAATTTTTATTAAAAAGGTCTTATGCGTCAATGGTCTTAAGAAAAATATTTCAAGTATTAGTCAATTGTGCGATAAAGATATTAATGTCATTTTTGAGTCAAATAGTTGTAAATTTATTGACATTGCATCTAATAAGACTATGCTTGTAGGTTATAGGATAGGAAACATTTACATGGTGCATCTAGATGACTTGCATGATTTAAATATTTGCCTTGTAGCTAAGAATAAAAACACTTATTCGTTATGGCATAGAAAATTAGGACATGATAGCATAAGCATATTGCATAAATTAGATAAAAATGACTTAGTAAGAGGATTAACAAAAACTGATTTTGATTTAGATTAAGTTTGATGCATGTACTAGAGGCAAACATAAAAGAGTTTCTTTTAAACCTATTAATGATGTATATACTAGTAGAGTTTTACAATTAATTCACATTGATCTTTTTTGACCTATTAGAACAACTAGCTTGGGTGGAAAATATGATGCATTTGTACTTGTAGATGACTACTCTAGATTTACATGGGTTCTTTTCTTAAGTATTAAAGATGAAGCTTGTAACACCCCAAACCCGACCTAAATGTTATGGGCAAATCTGGCGATGTCACATTGTAACACCCCTTACCCTTATTCAATGCCGGAATAGGGTACGAGGCATTACCAGAATATATACACTTATAAACGTATTAAACCGAGTTATAAAATTTCATACAGATTAAAACTTTCAAATTATTGTCTTCGAATCGCTAATTAGGGCTTATGAGGCCCAATATATACTCATTCGATCCAAGCCTTATAACTACCACCATTGTAATATATTAAATATTCAATATCTCGTAAAGATTCACTAAACTATCCCATATACTTTCACACAGATTAATTCACAATTCACAAGTCTTATCATTTCAAAGCTTATAGGACACATGTACATATCTATACTAACTCGTATGAGTCTCATACTCATTCATATGCTCAACAAATCCGTTAAATCATTTCA